>JAKCPI010008017.1:0-158493 GCA_023213315.1 Euborellia annulipes
TTTTTAATGACACCTGTATGATTTTGTTTTGATTTTTTATCAAAATTAACGAAAAATTTCATTTTCTTCTGTTATTATTTCAAAAACTTTTCAATTTTCAGTAAAATTTCAAAGTATAAAAACTTTTTAAAATTGGGTATTTTATCATAATTAGGGCTCGGATTTCGCCCTATTTGCCTTTTTTTAATTTATGGCTTATAATTTAGGCCAATATAATATGTATACATTTCATGAAATTCTAAATTCTGAATAAAAGAAAAGGCATTTGTTAGTGCTTATAATGCCTATTTTGGTCGATTCTGGGGTTTGCTGCCTATTTCATCTATAAATACCTTTTTTAGTTCCTATTTTAAGTTCAAATAGCCAATTTCAATTTTTTACGAGCTATACATAGCCTAAATTTAAAATTTTTTGAATTATCAAGAAAATATTTCCAAGGGGGGGGAGGGGGTAAAGGGGGTAATTAATCCCCCCTCCCGAGATTTGAAAAAAATACTTTTTTTCGACAAAAAAATTTATTTTTAATTTAAAATTGGTACTTAAAAATTTGATTTGTATTTATATTCTAGCAAACAAGTACAAAATGCGCCTTTAAATTACCGAAATTAAGAAAAAGTTGTGTGCTGTGCGACCAGTCACACCAGATTACCAAAAATAAGACATCATTTTTTTAAATTTTTTTATATTATTTCTTAAATAATGCCTTTTAAGTGCCTATTTTTACAATAAATGCCTTTTCAAGTGCCTATTTTAATAATTTTTAGTGCTTAGTGGCCTGCCTATTTTAAAGATTTTCAGTGCCTATAAATCCGAGCCCTAATCATCAGAAATGATGTGGACATTTGTGATAGATGGAAACACCTTAATGCAGGTATCAGGTGTGAAGAGTTCCCCCTTCCACCACTATCACTGACCCCGCCAATTCATGGACCTGTTGAGCGAATCACAATATGTGAGGTGAAACAGGCTCTTATGAAAATGAAAAACGGCATGCCCTGGCCCTGACGACCTTCCTGCCTAAGTTTGGAAGGCGATTGGACCCTTGGCACAGAGTGGCTGTGTCGCTTTTTCAATGCCATGATTATCGAAGGCAGGGTATCGAAGGCCTGGGCAACCAGTGTCACGGTTCCCATCTGGAAAAAGAAAGGCGACATACTCGAGTGCCAGAACTATCGCCCAATCCGTCTTCTTTCGCACACAATGAAAATATGGGAGCGGATTATTGATCTTCGCCTTTGCTCTATTGTCAGTGTGAGTGAAACCAGTGTGGATTTGTTCAGAAGTGAGGGACAATTGATGCTATTTTTGGATTACGACAACTTATGGAAAAAGCGCGAGCTGGACAGAAATGGCTGCACGTCGCATTCCTCGACCTTGAAAAAGCGTTCGATAGAGTACCGCGTGAGCTCATCTGGCACAGCTTACTGAAATCCAATGTCCCTGAAGAATATGTCCGCTGGATACAGATCTTGTATGAGGGAACATTAAGCAGAGTCAGAAGTCGGGCAGGAGTTTCCGAACCGTTTCCCATTACGGTTGGCGTCCACCAAGGTAGCGCTCTCTCACCGCTGCTCTTCATCGTCTGTATAGATGTCATCACGCGGGATCTTCAAAGACCCCACCCGTGGTGCCTCCTTTACGCCGATGACGTGGTGCTGAGTGAGGAAACTCGCGACAAATTGGAAAATTCTGTAAACATCTGGAAGAATAGCCTCGATCAATACTGTTTGCGTATTAACCCACGCAAGAATACATGCAGTACTTCCTACAAACTGCAGATCTAGTTATACTTGATGGCCAGGCGCTCCCTAAATGTCGTAGTTTTCGCTAGCTTGGCTCGAGGGTCGCTGATGATGGGGAACCAACGGATGAGATTGCCGGGCGTACAAATGCCAGTTGGCTTAAATGGCGAGAATGCTCTGGAATCCTTTGGCATAGCGCCAATCACTGACAAAATGCGCGAATGGCGTCTCCACTGGTTTGGAGATGTCGTACGCCAAGAGAGCAGTGGCGTGGCAAGGACGGCGTACGATATGGAGCTCCTCGGACGACAACGCAGAGGAGCACCTAGGATGACTTGGCTTCATCGGTCAAGAGAGACATGACCGAGCTTGGCCTGTCGGAGACAACAGAATTGGAAAGGGGGAAGTGGAGGGGGAGAGTGGGGCCCGCCGACCCCGCACCAAAATTGGAAAACGCAACAACAAACACAAAATTGGACATTTACGTTTAAGATTCAAACACAACATCATTCAAATGACTGCTACGGCTGGCTAGAGAGTAGCACCCACATCAACCCAATTTTTCAGTCCATTTACCCTGCCATGTTAAACGAATTTTGGTTTCCAAAAATTGAAGAGGATGACATGAATGACATTTGGTCTTAATAGGACGGTGCCTCTTGCCATATAGCAAACGAACCAATTGATATTTTGGAGCACTGTTTTTGGAAATCAAATAATCATCTGAAAAACTGATGTCAATTGGCCGCCTGAGCTGTAATTTGACCCCTTTGGATTTGTTTTTTTTTTTTTTTCACCCCTGGTGAAGTGAAGGGGTTAGAGGGGACCACCACAACTGGTGGCAAGATAGTATTTTTCATTGATTTGGGCACCAGGTAGTAGATTTTTATGAGCATAATTGCCGGTCCCCACAATTTGGCGTGGTGTTTAGGCCGTATATTTAAATTTATAACAGAGAGAGAGAAAAGAGGTGAAGGGGTTAAAGGGGACCACCGCAGCTGGCGGCAAGATAGTATTTTCCATTGATTGGGGTACCAGGTAGTGGATTATGAACATAATTGCCGGTCCCCACAATTTGGCGTGGTGTTTAGGCCGTATATTTAAATTTATAACAGAGAGAGAGAAAAGAGGTGAAGGGGTTAGAGGGGACCACCACAACTGGTGGCAAGATAGTACTTCTCAGGGGACTATAGAGGATCCCCTCAATTGCTGACAAGACAGTTTTTAAGTACTTGAATTTGACCATAATTGCAAGTCTTCACATCATCTTAGCATGCATTCCATTGATTTCCTATGGAAATAAGAGGGGTGGGGGTAAAAAAAAAATTGGACCAAAAATTGGCCCAGCAAGATCCGGATCCTTATTCTGGGAGCTATTCTTAGCCCAAATCCATTGTCAGAATTCGGTCCTCAGATTTTGCATACTCAACTACCTCCAGCGCCTGGTCTATTAAGTATAAGTGTTACGCTAATCATCCAGAGACGATTGAAGCCTTAAAACACGAATTAAAAGTTGCAATTTATGCATCTAATATTTTCGGTAGGGCTTTGTTTAGGAGTTAAAAATTATTTTCTATATATGTCATCTGATTGACAAAAGTAGTTTTTAATTTTTTTCACCTCAACTTATTTATTTATATTAGTGCGCAATTCTGCCCGCCAAAGCGAAAGACCCCTGACGGGAGCGGCGGTGCGACGTGACGTCATTGGCACGGATGCCCGCGTCCGCCGTCCGAGCAAGCCAAAGTCTAACTCACAGATCCATTTTATTTTACCTTTAAATAATATAAAATAAGTGATATTTAAATGTAAATTAAAAAATATTTAAGTTACTGTAATATGAAAAATTTGCCTATATATACTCTAGAAAGGAAATTACACCGTCAGAGCTCATGGAGCCGAACAAAAAAACGAATTCGACCGAGTCGGTCCTGGCTGGCCAGCTTGTCTATTCAAATAACCCTCCGCTATTCCAGCCATGGACGATCGATCGCTAATTGCCATAGTTACCATATTTATTTAATGCTTGTAAAAATAATTTTAAGATAATCATGTTTTTTCATTATTAATTTAATTCATTCATATCTTATTAAAATGCTTAAAAAGCCGAAGAGAAAATTAAAGGATACCAAAGAAGAGCAAAAGGACCTTGAGTCTGATTTATCAGAGTTATCAGAATTTTCTGATTTTTCAGAACCCAGAAGTGATGAAGAAACAGAAAAACTAAATGAATCCCCTCAATTAGGAACTGAAGATATTAAACAGAGAATTATATGCAAAACAGCATCAGAATATATAACGTAAGTAACGTTCTCATTGATTGAGGGATTTTATTCAAATCGTTCCAGTTGCATGCCACCGGGTAAATTATTTAAATATCAATTTTATTTAAATTGGATATGCACAAGCAATGATGATTTGAATTAAATTGCGGAAGTATTTTGTTGTGATGAACTTAGGTGTTGTTTAATTTCAACTATCAACACCTAAGTTCATCACAACAAAATACTTCCGCAATTTAATTCAAATCAATTTCATTTATATCTATTTTACATTTTATTTTGCTAAATCACCTAATCCAAAACTTGTGCAAATTTACCTTTTTATCACAGCCTTCCACTTCAATAAATGGCTATTAGAATTGATAATGAAGAAATAATCTTTATTTTCAAGTGAATTTTTCAGTCAAATTAATAAAGAACACTAAATTGCCTGGGCTGTTATTATTATTAAATCATTTCCAAGCTTCCCCAGATAGTATTATTAATTTTGATTAGTAACCAATTCCCCCAAAAGAATAGAAACTTATTTCGACTCTGTCTTATGATAAAGACTCCACGAAGGGATGCTCTCTTGGTATCTGAATTTAACATAATCCCAAAATTCCTTTGAAAAACCAAATGGAAGGAATGAAAAGGAACCACTTGTTGTTGAATTTTAAAATAAATAAATTGTCTTAATGTTAAGGGTCAGCTGCAGTTGAAAACTAAAAAAAAAATTATTAAAATCACAATTTTTTATTATTTTAATTTACAGATTACCAAATGTTCTTCCAACACATATTCCACATAAAAAATTATTTCTAAAATATGAAGAGCAACAAATAAAACCTGAGCCTTTGGTAATTAATTAATTAATTTTTTATTTTATTTTTCCCGTGATTAATTTATTTTTCAATTTAGCAAGATTTTTTAAAAAATCAAGAAAGCCGAAAAAAAAATATGCACCAGAAACCACCGGAAAGACAGCTGGAGATTATTTTTTAGAAGAAGAAGAACGAAAAAGTTATTTATGATTAAAATAATTAAAAAATAAATTTTCATAAATTTTATCTTGTGTTTCTTTTTCATATTGTTTAGAAACAAAAGTTCCGATTCGATTTGGATTAGAAGTTGAAAAAAAAGTTCTTGTGGTTGTTGATCAACTTCAAATCATTCATCATGTAAAAGAAACACCAAATATTGGTTTTTTATATATGATATATTCAGCGCCAAGATGGTCTGAACATTTTGGACCATATTGCCTAAAGTATTCTATAATTTATAAATAAAATAAATGAATTTATGCTATAAGATAATTGCATTTTTTTTTAGAGTTGTACCATTTGAAAAAATTAAAATCGATCGATTTTTGACTATTAGTCCTCAGGGTGTGACACAATATTTTCCCGGCGAAATGAATTTTACACCTTTAGATCAATGGGAACGTGAATATTTACAATATTGCAAAATAATAAAGGTTTGTTAAATGTATTGACTACTGCAGTTGTGGCTGAACTAAATATTTCTTTATATGTACTTTATAAAATTATTTTCTTACAGATGAAAACTTTTAGATTGTATAGAATTTGGAAAGCCTTTTTTTACGTGGAGAAAATTTGTAACGAGAAAAAAATTTATCGAAGCCCAAAAGTATCTCAGTAAATTTCTTTATATTCTACATCCAATTTTAAGAGAAGCTTTAATTTCCATACAAAAGGAATATATCTTCATCTTATCGGAAACATATCTTGACCGAACCAAAACTGAAGAGACCGCTCTTTTTGAATGGAATGAATATCAAGTAATTTTATTTATGATTTTGGGTTTAAGTAAAGTTAAGTAAGTTAGTTGACCTGTGAAAGAATTTCACACACATCGGGGCGAGGCAGGGATTTCTCACTGAGTCGTTAATGGCCTAATCTCTCTTTCTTCCACATGTTCAGCAATATGATTTTTTATTTAAGAATACTGTATAAATTTGTTTATTATTTAGAAATTTAAGAGTTTAATTTTTTTTAGCGTTCATAGAACATTTAGACTTTTAAACAATTTACTTTTTTTTTTTTTAGATGGGACAATTAGAAGAAATGGAGTCAAGGATTCTGAGATTCCACAGAGTGGTTTTAGAAATTACTTATAAATCTTGTTTGGACGCACTTGCTGCAGCAGGCTTTGTTCCAAACGATGACAATTTTCTTCCAAGGGATATGAAAATGCCCGTCGGAGTAACTGTTCTTTTCGGCAAAAGTAAAATGACCTATACACAACAAGCAAATAAACGCCGATTTTGTCTTCGTTTATCACAGTAATTACCAGTAATTTTTTCTATACCAATGTTTATTAATTCTTTTTCATGCGCTCCCAATACGTTTTAACAACCTCTGAATCAAAATAGAAAAATAGAAAATGGGTATCGCGTCTATCTGTAAATAAAATTTAAAAAATCTAAAGAAAAATTAATTGAAATTTCTCAAATGTCTTTTTTTGCTATACATTTGAATTAAATACAATATGTACCTTAAATTTTCTTGATTTTCCCAAAGTTCTGTTTATATTTATTTTATATTTACTGTGAGTACATTTCTTTGTTAGCGGTTCACGGACCCCCCTTGATTGGAAAGAACAATTAAGGTCCCGATTAGGGGGGGGTATTTTGAGCCTTCATATCTTCCATCGATTGCTACTCAAAAAATTTAAGAAATATTTGAATTTGGAATCTATAGATCGCAAAACAGACCTAAGGGTGTTATATAATTTAAATTAATAAATAATAATATTTACAGTTTTATACATTTAATTGATTATAAAATGATTACAATGATGCATATATTATTGCGTGAATCTTATCAAGACTTGGAAGATCTATTCAAAATGCACGAGAGATTTCTACCTCCTTTCGATGATTGTACTGGGGAAGATATAAATGAAATATTGGAAAAACCACGACCTGAAGATGCTCCTAAAGTAATAATAATAATATCTTTTTATGTTTTATCATCTTAATGAATATAAATTTTTCTAGTTACCTTTATATATCATTGATCTTCTTGGTGATTATGATAATATCCAATCAAGACAAATAGTTTTAGATCCTTCTGAAGAAATTTTTTTTGACGCTTTTTTACAATTGTTAACTCTTTGGGAAGATAAATTATTTATAATGGATATTTTCCTTAATAATAAAAAACTTAATATATTTACAGAGTATGACTATATTATTATTTATTTATGTATTGCTTTCATCAACAATTTTTTAAATTGCTCTTAATATGATTTTCTAGGCCCATGGTCAATGGCAAAAAGGATGAACGAATTCCAATAAGAGGACCTATTCTTACTGAATTTCTTGAAAGTGATCCGAGAATATTTAATTTAAAAGATAATATTTATAAGCTTCTTCATACAAATCTTATTTTAGTTAAAACTTATGCCCACCGATTTAAATTTGTAACAACATATATGGCCAAAAATGATTTAATTCAACATGAAACGATTATAAATGAAAGAGGTATACATTTTATATTATTAGAGAGACCAAAATGAATTTTAATAAAAAAATACATGTCACATTTGATTATTGATAAAGACAGTACGTCCAAGATGCACGAGGGCCTGGGAACCTGACTCAGGACTTTTACCAGAATGATTTGTTCATTCTGGTTTCAGGCAAGCTGCCTCTGGGACTCATTTGTGTGTTGAGAATTTGTCAATGTTTTAAAATAGATATCGAGAACTTGATATCAAAAGGTACAAAATAAAATAAAAAGTATCCGGACTCATTCTGAAATATTCAAAAAATCCGGTTTCGTTGGCAAGTAATTGGGAGTAAAGCTGTTTGTACCCCCCTTAAATATATAGATCTTAATTTATTAATTGAATGTATTTCACTTCTCGGTGTTTTTAACTTTGCTGACACATTATTACGAAGGAGCAATAAAGCTGCAGCCTCTTCTCTTGTAACTTTCATAATTCACTAAACTGTTTGGGTGGCAGCTCTGCTTGCGCTAACAACGTGCGTTCATTATGGCCACATCCTACTTTATTCCCTGTTGCGGCCTGAGTCAGGCAATTGGAGTTTGTTCCCCGGACGCAAGCTTCTTGACTCGGGAAACTTGGACGTACCCTGAGAGTATACTTATCAAATCATTGTCAAATTATTTATAATTCTAAGAATCTGTATATCTGAATATGTATAAATATTTCTTATAA
The DNA here is from genome assembly GCA_023213315.1 of Euborellia annulipes. Lineage (NCBI taxonomy): Eukaryota > Metazoa > Arthropoda > Insecta > Dermaptera > Anisolabididae > Euborellia > Euborellia annulipes. The sequence goes on from JAKCPI010008017.1 coordinate 8,213, forward strand.
ATTAGTTCATCTTAAATAACGAAAGAATCAGCAATTGAAAGTTTGGAAACTAAATATATTTTTTTTAAATAAAATTCATTTTGGATGGATTTTGTTAAAAAAAATTACTGATATCTAAACAACAATATTACTATTTTATAGTTTTGAAATTAAAAATTATTATTATCTTTTCAGAGCTGAGAGTTTTTCGAACTCTACTAAATGAGCTTCATGATCAAATTGAGAAAATCGACAAAATTCCTAATAAACTAAACTTAGGTATTTTCTTAGTAGAAATGGAACGATTTAAAGAGTTTGCTTTACCATACACATATGCTCTTCTTGGAGTTATTCATGATGTTTTACCTGGGTAAAATTTCATCTTATAATTAAATATGATTTTAAGATAACCTTTATAAAATAAATATTAACATTCAAGGATTGGAAAAGAAAAAATTGATAATCTTACAAATGAAGGAACAGAAGCTATAAAATTTTTGGAAAATGAACCAACTGATACTCCAGGCTTCGTTGAATTTCTCAGTTTCTTAGATAAATGCCAAAGAACGGTAAGATTTTATTTAAATTTAATTTTTTTTTTTTAATTTTAAAATAATAGATATAAATTGGAGTCAGGAGGAATAAAACTGCGTTGTCGAACACCTTTTCACTTTTATTCTAAGCAGACGTTTCGGTGGAGGAATAAAACCAGCGTTGTAGAACACCTTTACACTTTTATTCTAAGCACCGAAACGTCTGCTTAGAATAAAAGTGAAAAGGTGTTCGACAACGCTGGTTTTATTCCTTCCGACTCCAATCTCACATACCCAGCATACAATTTAATTTAATAGATATAAATATTTATAGCTTGATTTTATGGATAATGAATGTGAATATTGTAAAGAACTTTATGATATTATTGAAGAATTCGAAGTCCCTTGTCCTTCTGAAGACATCATGAACTATATGGTAATTGACAATTTTTAAGAATGATTTCAAATAAATTTTATTTAAAAATTTAATTCTCTAGAATTTCAGTGTCATTCTTACAACCTTCAGAAATACTGTGGATCTTTTATTTGCAGACAGACAACGTTTAATTAATTCATTCAATGAACTATTAGAAAAAGACATAAATGAATTACTCTTACAAGTTGGAAATATAGGCTTTGAAGTCTCGGTAGTTTTTTTTTTTTTTGCAACATTTTTCCTATGAATTTAATTATTTAATTTTTTTTAGCAACCCTGGCTCATTGATATTAATTCCAATATAACTGAAGTCCGTGAAACTCTTAATCGATTTAATGAGGATTTGAACGATTGCGTTGATAGAGTAAATCAAATAAAAGCTTATCAAAAGCAATTCCGGGTAAATATAAAGAATTTTCGCTATAGACATTTTATTGTATATGCATATGCAGGGAGTATTCCAAAGATTTCGAATGGGCGTAACTAGAGAATTTGCCTGAGGGGGGGGGGGGGGCTGGTACCCCTCTAGTTACTCCCATGGATTTGGTAAACCCTTTACTTTCCAAGAATCCAAATCAGGAGATAGAAAGCGTTTGATTTTTTGAAATATAAAATTTATATTAAGTATAGCACAATTGTTCCCTTAAAAATAATTTTAATGTGGCAAGATAACTCAAATAATTTTTTTTAGTAAGAAAAATTTTATATACAAAAAAAAAATAGTTTACTCCATTATTTTTATTTATTTTTGATTAATTAATAATACATTTTTCTAATTTCAGATTGAAGTTACGCGATTTGAATTAGTTGATGACGTAATTAGTGATGTAAAACTTCATATTCTTTTATGGGACAGTCTTTATATGTGGGATAATATTGTTAAAGACTGGTTTGAGAGAGACTTTAATCAACTAGATCCAGAAGATATGAATGCAATTACTACTAGATATGTCAAATATGTTTTCCAATTGGAGAAAGGATTGCCCCCAAATGAAATTGTTCCTGTTTTAAAGGAAAAAGTTGAAGATATTAAGAATAAGGTAAATCGAAAACATTTTAAAATACCAGTTAAAAAAAAAAACATTTTTACATTCAAGTGCTTTAAGAATTTAAAATCGATTACCTTCGAGATAACTTTGCCATGGAGGCTAAAGTGTGCAAATGTGTTCCCAGCTCTAGCTCGGTTAAATCGCGATTGTCATTTACATTCTCGCAAACTAGAGTTTTATTTTAATATTTCTATTTTTTTTTTATTTCAGTTACCCGTAATATTTAATTTACGTAATCCAGCATTCAAAGCCCGACACTGGCTTATGATCGAAGAGATTTTGGGCTACAAATTTAAACGTGAAGAAGTACTAACCCTAAAGCTGCTCTCGGATATTAAAGCTTTTGACTATCCTGATGAACTTCAAGAAATATCAGCTCAAGCAAGTTCAGAACAGGGATTGGAGCTACTTTTGAAAAAGGTAATTTCACCATATTCTCCGTCCACATATTACGTAACATCCTTTTTTGACGATTTTCTACCCCCACCTGTCACAGTTAGTCACATATAAACAAACGCCCCTACAAATATTATGTCACAACATAGAACCCCCCCCCCCCCCCCTGAATAAAATTTCTTATACAAAATTCATATCATTTTACCTTTTTTTTTTAGTAAATTTTCCCTCGTAACTCAAATAATAACTCCATTTTTCCCTGCTGTGAGAACCTTTTTTTCATTTTAAATGTAATTTGTTTGCTAAAATTGTTGAAGCACACTTTCTCTTCTTGATGGAAAGTTGGATGGTGCTGGTGCAAAATGTATAGTTTCCGACAATAAAATGAATTAATGATTAGTGGGGGAAAAATAATGTGATGGGCAACCATATTTGATGAGAAAGAGAAAGGGGAGGAAAAGATTTTTCATTTTCTATAAATATAAAAAAATTTTAATTAATCGTAATTAAAAAAGAGAAAGTAAAAAAAAAGCATTCTATTATGTAAAATGCTCACGAATTTAAATCATTTAAAAAAAACGCATAAAAAAATACTTTAAAATGCCTCAGTACAGTTTCGGACTTATGATTCTATTCAATGTGCCCTTCTGAAGCCCTTAAGTAAAATCTAGAGAAAGGTTACAAAATATTTAAAAATTTATAGAGTAAAGGCTACAGTGATTGACCCCTACGGCTTTATACTTATAAAATAAGAAATATAATGGATAAATATTAGAATAATAGTCAGAATGACTGTAGTTTTAGAATTCCTATAAAAGATTTTCAAGTTGATTGCTTTGTTGGTTTAACAGAAATTAAGTAGAAAAGAGGTAAAAATGCTTAAGGGAGCCAACCATTGTATCCTTTACCCTAGCCAATTAAATGTACTATTTTTATTTTTACCGTAAAATTTCATTTATTTTTCCATTTCAGATTGAAGAAATATGGATTGGATTAGAATTTCAGGTCATTCCATATCGTGATTATAAAGATGTATATATTCTTAGCGGTTTGGATGAAATGCAACAAGTAATAGAGGATACAAATATTAATCTGAGTACAATCTCTAGTTCAAGACATGTTGGTCCTATTAAACCTAGAGTTGATGATTGGATTGATAAAATGAATCTTTTTGTTCAAACTCTGGTAAATTTTTCTTTAAATTACCCATTTCTTAATTTCTTTTTATTCTTACAATAAAATTTGATATATTTGTATGACTGAATTGAGACTATATTTAAAAATTTTAGGATGAATGGGTAGAATGTCAACAAGTTTGGATTTATTTAGAACAAATATTTACTGCACCTGATATTCAAAGGCAATTGCCCACAGAGGCTAAACTTTTTTCTATGGTTGACAAATCATTCAAAGAAATCATGCGCAATACTCAAAAAGTAAGTTTGGGTTAATTTCGCATATCTAGAGATTGCAATAAATTTTTTGGAAAGATTTTCCCAAATGGTGAAATGGCTCCAGTGTTTAATTTTATTTTTCTCTTGGTATAGCTGCTTATTCTTATAACTTTCATACATCTACTAAAAAAAAAATTTATTTTAGACTCCACTTGCAATGCCTGCTTGTACAAAGCCAGGCGTTTTAGAAGCATTCCAGAATAACAATAGTATGCTTGATCAGATTATGAAATGTTTAGAGGCTTATTTGGAAACTAAACGAGTTGCATTTCCCAGATTTTATTTCTTATCAAATGATGAATTGATAGAAATTTTAGCTCAGGTAAATTTTTTTAACTATAAAAATAAAAAAAATCTTGAATTTAATAAAACTTTTTATATTTCTTTAGACAAGAAATCCACATGCTGTACAACCTCATCTACGCAAATGCTTCGATGGTATTTCTAGACTAGAATTTGGCGTTAAATCTGGAGGGGGAGGTGGTGAAGGAGATGCAGGAGATATTATTTACACTACTGATATTATTGCTATGCTCTCTCCTGAAGGAGAAAGAGTCGAATTAATTAAGGTAGTGTTTTTAATTAAAACACCTTTTATTATTGAATTATTAATATTTATTTTTTTTATTTTAGGGATTGAAGGCCAGAGGTAATGTGGAAGATTGGCTAGGTAAAGTAGAAGAAGCTATGGTTATTTCATTAGGTAAAAAAATGAAAAATTCCCTTCATGAATATCTTACAATACCAAAGACTATTTGGATTTTCCAACATCCTTCGCAGGTAAATAGATTTTAAGGATATATTAGATCTAATCTCTTAAATTTAAACTTATACAGTCTATTATTAGGCCTGTATCATAATCAATTTTCAACTGTGCCCACCAACCAAAGATTAGATAAAGTTAATGTAAATCAAAATTAAACTGAAGCTGCCAAAATGTGTTTTGAGATCCCGATAATCCATTTAAGTAGTTTTTGGAATGTTGTCTGTTTCTGTGTGTGTTTATGTCTCTGGAAATTTTTTTCGTCAACGAAAACTCAAAACTATTCAATTGTTTTGAAATTTTGCATTGGTAAACTAGACATAAAGGCCAAAAAATGAAAAGCTTTTGGTAAAAATCGGGCCATTAAGGAGGGCTATGGACATGGGCATAACTAAGGAATTTGGCTGGGGGAGGGGAGAGTCAGTGCCGGATTAAGCAAGATAGAGGCCCTTAGGCAGTCGAAATCTCGTGGCCCTGTCAGCTAATAATTTTTCCCGATATGATTTTATTACACAACAGTTTTAGAGTCCCCCCCCCCCCCCGAAATGTTCAAAATGTCCCCAAGGGCTCGTGGACAAATCGGAATTTATACTCATTCATTTTAAAATTTTTATAAAGCCTTTCTTATTGAATAAAACATTATATAATTTTAAAATATGTTTATAAAGGGAGGGGGGAGGTAAATCTTCAAAAATGAGTTGGGGCCACCCCTGAAAAATAAATATATATGCATGGGCGTAGCCAGGGGGAGGCAGGGGGGGGGGCGTTGCCCCCCTGGCTGGTCCTAAAAATTAAAAAAAAACAAGCAAATATATATTTTTCCCATTGGGATTTTTTTTTTAACACCCCAATCCACTACATTAATTTAATTTTTTTTTTATTTAAATAAATAATTAATAATCTATGTATATATTAATTGCAAACCCCCTCTCGCCCTAACGAGGGGTTGCCCCCCCCCTAACAAGAAGTCTGGCTACGCCCATGTATATATGATATACTCCCCTGCGATGCTGCAACTTTTAGATGCCCCTGGTTCACATCCGCAGCAAAAATGAATTTCAATTAAATAGACCTACCTACCAATCAATTTAAATAAATAGGGCGAAGTCTAAATAACCTCAAATACCAAAAAACGTTAAAAAAATCTGTTTTGGGGCCCCTAAAAAGCGTGGGGCCCATAGGCGATCGCCTACTCTGCCTAATGGGTAATCCGCATTGGGGGATGGGGGCATGGGACCAGCCATCCTGCGGGGGGCAAAAATAAAAAAAGACTCTTGATACTCTGTTCTCATTAGAACTGTTCCCTGAGAATGGGTGAATAAATTTTACCTGAAACTTCTGAACGTTCACAGAATTTTTCATTTTTGGCTGCCTGCATTTTCCAATCCTTCTTGCATATATAATATTTCCAGCCATTAAATATTATTAGAATAAGCAAAATATTTATATTTGATCCAATGAGAATAAAATACCCATCAGACAATCTAATGATATTAAAAATATCTTTTTACTATTATGATATATTAATAAAATAAATAAAATAATGATATTTTTTATAGATAATTTTGACAGTTAATCAAGTTCACTGGGCTTCACAAGTTCATGAAATCATGCAATCACAACAACATGCATTAGCTCGTCTCAAAGTATTTGAAAGAAAGAGTTTTGAGGTAATATTTATTCATTAAAGATTTCATGAAAGATATTTATTTTTATAAAGATTTGATTGAATTATTTTTAAAAGGATTTGAATATTCTTGCTGGGATTGTCCGAGGTGAACTTGATTCTCTTGGAAGGCTAATCATGTCTAATTTAATTACCGTAGAGGTTCATGCTCGAGATATTATTACAAATATGTGTAATTTACAAATTGATACAATGTAAGTATTTTATTAAATTCTGTCCAAAAATTCGAAATTGAGATTTTATCAGAATAATAATTTGGAAATTCCTTAGATTCCGAAAATATCATTTTAAGAAAATGATACATATGTGTATCTTTTAAATTAAATTTTTAATTATTGATTTTTTTACAGCACCAGTTTTGAATGGCTCAAGCAACTTCGCTATTATTGGCTTCAACAAACAGAAATAGTTGAAGCTCGTATGTCAAGTGCTTCATATCTCTATAAATATGAATATTTGGGAGCTCTTACCAGATTGGTGATCACACCTTTAACTGACCGTTGTTACCTTTGCTTAATGGGAGCTCTTCAGCTCGATTTGGGAGGAGCTCCTGCTGGCCCAGCTGGAACAGGAAAGACAGAAACCACTAAAGATCTTGCTAAATCAATGGCAGTACAATGTGTGGTATTTAATTGTAGCGAAGGACTAGATTATAAGGTAATTAAATTAAATTATTTTTAAATTTGGCCTTATTAGCCAAGCGATCTTTTAAATAATAATTATTATTCACTACCCTTTGTCTAGTTATTAATCTTTAATAGTGCTCCAGAGAGGACCGGGTACCTTCCATTTTACATGTTCTTTTTTAGTTTTTCCAATTTTATAAAAAAAAAAAAAAAAAAAAACTGAGCTTCAGCACTGACTATTTAATATGGATTCGCATTGGAACACACAATGATCTTCTCCAAGTGCCATGCCCGTTTCGGACGTTGGCTATCATCATGGCGTTATTCACCGCTCTTCCGAACAATTTCACTGAAGATAATACCACTCTCGTAGATTTCCACTAGATACCCCGACGTCCGGGACGTTCTTCCCTTGCATTACAATATGAAAGATTTTGTATTAGTTGGATTCATCATGACATGACCAAAATATTCTAATTTTCTTCTTTTGATGTTGAGGAATAGCTCTCTCTCCTCTCCGACACGGCGTAAAACCCTAGCATTGACCACGTGGTCCACTCAAGATATTCTCAATAGTGGTCGGTAGATCCACATCTCAAATGCTTCAATTTTTTTTCTTTGTTACTCTGGTCAATGGCCAGGCTTCCATTTCATACATGAAAACAGGCAACATATAGCACTTTACTGACCTAATTTTTGAGGCTAGACAATTAGTTGACTGTATAATGGTGCCCGGGCCTCCCTCCTCTTTTAAACACAAAAAAAAAAAAAATTAATAATCAAAAACTCTATTTGATGCATCTTTTAAATTTTGATATATGAAATTGAAATATAAAATACAATTGTATTTCAAATAGAGCTTTTGAAATTTTTAGAGAATTATTTGATAATTAATTTTTTAGATAATGGGTCGATTTTTTTCTGGTCTTGCTCAATGTGGTTCTTGGTGTTGCTTTGATGAATTTAATAGAATCGATATTGAAGTATTATCTGTAATTGCTCAGCAAATTATTACCATAAGAAATGCTAAGGCAGCTAAAGCAAAACGGTAAATAATTTTATTAAATTATATTACTAATAAAATTTTATTTATATTTTTCTACATCTGCCTTTATTTGTAGTTTCATGTTTGAAGGAAGAGAAATAAAATTAATACCAACATGTGCCGTCTTTATAACAATGAATCCAGGCTATGCTGGCCGAACTGAACTACCAGATAATCTTAAAGCTCTTTTTAGACCACTGTCTATGATGGTTCCAGATTATGGTTGGTTATCTCTTGTACAATATTTTATTTGATAACTATTATTGTAATTAAAAAACATTCAATATTTTTTAAGCTTTGATTGCTGAAGTCATATTATATTCAGAAGGATTTGAATCCTCAAAAGTGTTGGCTAATAAAATGGTACAAATGTATAAACTTTGTAGTGAACAACTATCTCAACAAGATCATTATGATTTTGGAATGAGGTATAACAATTTCTTTTTCAAATAGGAAGAATAAAATGAGCAAGCAGCTAGTTATATTTCAATTTATTAATAAACCAGGGCCGACGTTTCGGTCACATATGGGACCATCCTCAGGGCCAGGTTAATGTCTGAAAATACATATATAATATATATAATATAATAAGTTATATTGGGCACACACAACCGAGGGCGGTCCCAGAGAGGGGGGGTCAAGGGGGTCGTGACCCCCCCAAAATCTTTCTTTTTTTTAACACACACTTTTTCCCACTCACTCTCCCATTCACACAATCTTTTCGGCAACTTAGGCCATTTAAGACTTAAACGATACTCATATTTGATTAATATATATGTATTGGGGTCCAGGCCCATTTATTTATACTATAAAAAAAAAAAAGAAAAAACAGTGACCCCCCCCCCCAAAATGTAAGGCTAGGACCGCCCTTGCAAACAATTGCATGTAGCTTAATTATGACAATGCCTCAAATTATGTTGTATTATTATACCATGGACAGAGAGTGAATGACGAATGGCCCTGAGGATGGTCCCATATGTGATCGAAACGTCGGCCCTGGTTTATTAATAAATTGAAATATAACTAGCTGCTTAATTACATTTTCATTTATTTATACAGTATATTCATTTTTATCGAATATTATATTTTAGAGCAGTAAAAAGCGTCCTTGTAATGGCTGGAGCTTTAAAAAGACAAAACCCAGATAAAAATGAAGATGTTGTTTTAATCCGAGCTTTAAGAGATAGTAATATTCCGAAATTTTTAGCAGATGATGTTGAACTTTTTCAGGTAATTTTTCATAATTAAACATCTTTGTAAATTAAATAGTTTCCACTTTTTCATAGGTTCAATTATTCGATTATATTTTTTCGATATATTACTTTTTTTTAAATTAATGCGTTAAATTTTTTACTCTTGGTCTTCCCTTCTTGGTAAATGAACTGAGGATTTCAATCCAAACAGAACATAAACATGCTCTTTACACAAAACCAAAATAATCTCATAAAACAATTTTTATTTTGTTAAATGTGGGGGGGGGGGTATCCTAGCCAATATTATATTTTTGCAAAAAATATTATTTTATTTATCATAAATCGTGTAAATTCAAGTAATATTTATTAAATTAATATTTTTTAGGGAATTATTAATGATCTATTTCCTGGCATTCACATTCCTGAAGAAGATGTTGGTGTTTTTGAAGAAGCCATTGTCAGTGTAATGATTGATGCACTATTACAACCAGAACCTCTAATGATTTTGAAAGTAATTCAATTCAAAGAAACAATGTTAGTTCGGCATGGAGTAATGTTAGTTGGTCCAACAGGAGGTGGAAAATCTACTGTACTTAATGTAAGATTTACTTTCTTTTTATCATAACCATCCGAAAATTAAATCTTGAGTTGAACGCCGGCCCCCAAACCAATTCGGAATATAGAGAAAGTATTTGTATTCGCCAAAAAATTCAACTTCGAGATTTTGATTTACATTATTATCAAAATTGCAGATCCTCAAAGAAACTCTAACGAAATTAGAAAAAGATGGTGTTGAAGACAAATTTTATCGTAATGTTGTTACATATATTCTTAATCCAAAATCAATAACAATAGGAGAACTCTATGGAGAAATTAGCCCTCTTACTATGGAATGGCGTGATGGACTTCTTGCAATTATGGTTCGAAAAACTTGTTTGGTAAATTTATTTAAATGTTATAAAATATTTATTTATTATTTTTACTTAAAAAAAATATATTTTTTTTATTTTGAGTCTCCAAACGAAGATCATCAGTGGGTTGTATGTGATGGTCCTGTTGATTCAATATGGATTGAAAATATGAATACTGTATTAGATGATAATAAAATGTTATGCCTTGCTAATTCTGAACGTATCAAACTTACACCGTTTGTACATATGATTTTTGAAGTCGAAGATTTGGCACAAGCATCTCCTGCCACAGTCAGCAGGTAATATTTTTTTATTAATTTTAATTGGTTCATCAAATAATAAGAATAATAGAGAAGTTATTCAAGTCCTGAACAATCTTAAAAAATTGATTATTATTAAAAAAAAAATACAATAAAATAAAAAACCTTCTGAGGAAAAATCTTAATTAAAATTTATTCTATACCCATTTTCACCAACATATCTTAGATCTTGAGCCTTCCATAACCTAAAAAGCAAAATTTTGCCTATTCAACTATTTTTATACAGAATTTATATTTTTTTTAAAATAAATACGTATATCTTATTTATGCGATGGAAGCACAAATAGAGGATCTTTCCTGATTTCCTGATTTTAAATTCAATTGTAAAATTAAGAGGAGCTTAAGTTCTGTGTTGATGCAAACTAGCATTAAACTTCTCAGCTCTCAAATTAATTTTGAAATTCTAAATTCTTAGTAACTTTCAATGTTTTTAATTTTTCTTTGTTTTCAGATGTGGCATGGTTTTTATTGATCCTAACGATATTAAATATATGCCATATGTCAAAACATGGCTGAATAAATTAGATATAGAATTATTTATTGACGAGTATAAAGAATATGTTGAATCACTTTTTGTCAAATATGTTGATCTTATTTTGTCATACATAAGAAAATATTGTGAAATTGCCATTAGACAAGTGAGTACAACATTTTTTTTCTTAATTTTTATAATCCCATAATAATATTAGAATTCTAAACTTACAAAAATTGTTAAATTGTAGGCCTATTGAAGATAAAGGTTGTATTTATGTGAGTTTCACCACCCTCGTGAAACTCACATAAAATCCAACCTTTGTTCAAAATGTTTCACTTGAAACCCACACCGCAATCCTTAAATTTAATGAATTGAAGATATTTCTCTACTTTTTAAAGAGAAAGTCTCTAACCTCGTCCTATTTTCTCATGGAACTTTGATCTCCAAAATTTAAAAAATTTAATGTAATAATTTTTAAACAATTAATTATTGTTCTAGGTTAGCATCGGCAAAGTAGCTACGATGTGTTCACTTTTCGAGTCAATAATAATGGATCCTCTTATTTTTGATAAATCATTAGATAAAAATCGGGTTAGAACACTCCTTTGTCAAAGTTTCATATTTTGTTGTATTTGGTGTTTAGGTGGGAATATAATTGAAAAAGATAGAGACACCATTGATATATTCATTAGAGATCAATTTGAGGAAGATCCGGATGCACAGTGAGTATAAAATATTGATATTAATATCTAAATATCTGTAATCTATCCACCAAGTTTAATGTCACAAAAAAATAAATTTCAAACGAATTTTATTTATTTAATTATTCAAAATAAAAAAAAAACGACTTGGTTGATTAATTTTGAAATGAACTTAGAACTCTAATGTAGTCCTATTAATTTTTTTTTTCAGTTTGCCTGCAGCCTTAGGTGACCTTTGGAATTTATGGGTAAATCTTGCACAAAAGAAAATGGACGTTTGGCTTAAGATCATACCATCATATACTTACGATCCGAAAATTCCGTTTTTTGAAATGTTGGTTCCAACAATAGATACCGTTCGATTTGGTTATTTATTAAGAAATTTTATGTCTGTCAATAAACCTGTTTTATTAACTGGATTAACTGGAGTTGGAAAAACTGTAATAGTTAGATCTATACTCAAGAATCTTTCAGATGAGGGAAAATATGTTCCTATAATGGTAAATTTTAGTGCTCAAACGACAAGTTTTCGTACTCAAGAAATTATTGAAGCTAAATTGGATCGTAAATCGAAAACCTTACTTGGTGCACCATCTGGAAAACGAGCTATAGTGTTTGTTGATGATGTCAATATGCCAAAATTAGATAGATATGGATCACAACCACCGATAGAACTTTTAAGACAGTTTCTAGATTATGGAGGATTGTATGATCGGGAAAAAATGTTTTGGGTTGTTATAAAAGATATGATATTGTTGGCAGCTTGTGCACCTCCTGGTGGCGGTAGGAATCCTATAACGCCTCGATTTATTAGACATTTTGGAATGCTTTTAATTCCAAAACCAGCCGAAGGAGCATTAAAAGCCATATTCAAGGTACCACATTTTCAGGTTTATAGTCTATATGTTACTTTTTTTTGTCAATGAAAATTTCACAATTTTTTCTTTACAATTTCCTAATTTATTCCAATATAACTATTTTTAATTTACTATTGTATTAAGATATATTTTTTTATTTCTTAATTTCATTATTTCTTATTTTTTAGACGATTTTGGTCGGATTTTTAAAAGATTTTGCTGATCCTGTTCGCAATATGGCAGATAGAATTATCGTTGCTGCAGTGGAAGTTTATTCAAGAATAGCTGTTGAATTATTACCAACACCTGCTAAGTCTCATTATGTTTTCAATTTGAGAGATCTTAGCAAATGCATACAGGGCATTTTGCAAGCGGATGCTGGCGTTGTTATCGATAGTCCTGATATCCTCAGGTATTATTATTTTAAATTTTAATTTTCTCCTAATTTCCTAGCCTAAGAGTAGACTTCGACTTTGATGAATTATTTGTGACGAGTTGTGACTTAGCCAATTGCCCTTTAAGACGGGGGGTGGGGGGGGGGGGGGGGGCAAAAAAAACCTCTGAGAGTTTTAAATTTTGCCTTGGCTGTCATCTCATCCTTCCTCTTAGTTTATAATCACAAATTCGAGCAACATAATTTAATTACAATTTTAGCCAACGTTTAATTTGCAATATTTTCTCTAGTTGTCTTCAGGAACAATAAGTAACTGTTTATTTTTCTTCTTATTTAGATTATTTTACCATGAAAGTCTTCGAGTTTTTCATGATCGTCTTATTAATTTTGAAGATAAGTCTTATTTCTACTTCTTAATGAAAGAAGTCGCACAACGGAGTTTTAATACTTCGATAATAGAATTGGAAGTTGAGGATAATATTATTAAAAAAGCTCCAGTATTATTATACGGAGATTTTCTTCAAATTGGAGCTGCTAAAGAAAATAGAATATATGAAGAAATTGTTAATGTTGATAAACTTAAATTGATTCTTCAGGTATTGTAATTTTTAATTAAATCTCTCTATTCATTTGGAAGAGAGGTCATCTCCATTTTTCCAAATTTATCAGAGAAACAAAAAACTGTTCAACTTCCAACCTTTATTAATTAGGGTAATTTGATATTTTTATGTTGTTATAGTCGTCAATCCCAAAGTAAAAATATTTTTTTGATCTTTTTGAAATTGAAGGGGTGAGTTTTGCTTTATTTTATAAGCAGGGTTATTTTCAGATAATATTATGAATAACTGGGAGCTTTTGATGCTTTCTGTAAAAGTAAACGGTCATATACAAGGCTGTCCAATTTACTGGCAAAAGTTTGGCCTTATTGAGATACATAACTGGGGATAAATGATCAGTTTTCATATAAAATACATAGAGATATTAAGCTAGAGCAGCGGTTCCCAACCCGTGGGCCGCGGGCTTATTGGAACTGGGCCGCGGACGTCTAAGGAAACATAAAAATTGTATAAGATAATATATAGATTTACATATACACTGGGCCTTTGCGGTTTTTTTACGGAAAAAATGGAACACACATCAAAAAAGGTTGGGAACTGCTGGGCTAGAGAATCTGCTCAGTAGTAGTTTTATGAAAAAATTGGACATGACCCTTTTTCAAAATGAATTTTGACTTTATATTGTTTCTGCACTTACACATCTTTCTTCTTATAATTTAATTAATATTTTTCAAATTCACCAGGACTATCTTGATGATTTTAATGTAACTGCTTCGATTGAACTTAAATTAATTTTTTTTATGGATGCTATTGAGCATATGTGTCGAATTGCACGAATTTTGAGATCTGAAAGAGGCAATGCTCTGCTTGTTGGAGTGGGAGGAATGGGAAAGAGATCTCTAACCAAACTTGCTTCTCATGTCAATTCATATAGGTAATATATCACAAGTAACATATATTCTTATCTTATAGTTTTATAGGCTTATTCAAAATGAAGAAGTTTTAAAATATTTCTAAAGAATGACAACAATAGATGAAGGAAAGTTCAAAGTTTTATGATATTCGAGCGAACAAATTTTTTTTTTTTGTGCAGAAAATAAAATTGCATCTTTTTTAATAGACGCACAAAATTTTTTTTATTTTGGAAAAAACTGCAGGCTATAAAAAAGTCCGCACACAGATCACAAAAAATTAGATTATTCCTTTAATTGTTGATATTTCGATCCCAGAGTTATAGAATTATCCTCAGTACAAGCAACAGTTGTTATCTAAATCGTCCCACATTTCTATTCAAAATGTATTATTTTTTGATCAGTTTTTATAAACAAATATCTTGCTGGTACTGAAGATGATTCCATCATATGAGGATATAAATATCTACAAATAAACGGATAAGACGCAAATTGCATTTCTCTGGCCGAAAATTAAACTTCCTTAAGAAAATAATATTTAATAAAATGTTATAACAAAAAAGATACTGAAGTTTTATGCAAAGGATTTACGTGTTCTTTGGTAAAATATTTTTCTACCGCTTTTCCTTTCCATGAGTGCAAAATAGAGCGGGAATTTTTTTTTTTGCCATATCCATATCCAAATTTTACTGCAGGCGTTGTACTAGATGCCTAGTCGGGCCTAATATCATTTAATGATTTTTTTTAGATGTATGCAAATTGAATTGAATCGAAATTATGATCATTCTTCATTTCGTGAAGATTTACGATTATTTTATTACGAAGCTGGAGTTTTAGCTCATGATACTGTTTTTTTATTTTCCGATACTCAAATAATAGTTGAAGAATTTTTAGAAGATATAAACAATATTCTTAACACAGGTAAATTTTAATAAAGTTTATTTTATCTTTTTATTACATATAATATTTTTTTTTTTTTTTAGGTGAAGTTCCAAATCTTTATGAAGCGGAAGATTATGAAAAAGTTATTATAGGCACTCGGCCTGCAGCAAAAAAATCTGGGATTCCTGAAAGTGCGAGAGAACTTATATTTGACTATTTTATTAGCCGAGTGAGAAGCAAATTACATGTTGTATTATGCATGAGTCCAGTAGGAGATTCTTTTAGGTAAAATACTCCAATTATAATATAAGCTTGACCATATTTCCTTGAAGCCAAACGAGACCTCGAAATTTTTTGAATAGAAGGAAAGTGTTCTTAAGTGAAGAAGAATCATCAATAATAGTGTATTTTACACATTTATTATCTATTTGAATTGTTTTCTCCCTTAAGAGGATTGGAACCTCTATCAATTACAATACCTTAACTATAAAAATTCAAATTAAGTATTAAACATGGGCATATCCAGCTCAAAACGGGAGGGGGAGGGGGGTACAACTTATCTAATATCAATTTTATTATTTTATTAAATGCCACAACCTAACTGGAGATGGGAGATGGCATCGCTCGTAATTTTTATCTTCTCTTAGATGGCGTGAATTTTTCAGTTTCTTTATATTTTTACTTTCTCTTACCTCTATATATATGTTAATATATATAGAGAGAGAAAGTATTGGATTCATTTATTCTTTATATTTAGTTCCGGGATGACCGAACTGAAGCTCGGTGGTTTTTTCTTTTGATAAAATAAAAAACAATTTAAAATGTATTGTATTTTAGTAAAGTACTAGTACTCGAAGAATCCCAAAGACAAAACCTAGCTTAATTTCATATTGGGACTTAAAATTTGAAATAAATCAGAGCGAATTTTTGAGAACATGTGAAAAACTAAAAAAAACACATCTATAAAGTAAAGTACTATTACTCGAAGTCTTTGCAAAACGAGAGCTTAGGGTAATTTGTTTTGTTTGCGTAAAATAGTATATATTTAAAATTTGAAAAAAATCGTTGGAGCCATTTTTGAGAACTGATGTGCTTACAAACCTACATTGCTCGTTTAAAAGTATAAGATAAGATAAGGTAAGATTTCGAGGAGTTTGGAAGAGGCAGCTGCCCTTTTTCCCTTGCCTTCTCCTGGATACGCCCATGGTTACATTATCAATTAAAACCCTCCTCATACAATTAATTCTTTAGCGGTTTGGATTACCATGACTGGATGAATTAATACTTTTGGTTCAATAAAATTCCCGTTTTCAGATTTCAATAAAATGATTTTAGATCAAACGAATTTTCAGAGGCCGATGTCGGATGTTTCCATCTCTGGTAAATTGTTGTACCATTGATTGGTTTTCTGAATGGCCCCAAGATGCTTTACTCTCTGTGGCCAATGATTGCTTCAAAGAAGTGGAAGATGATAATCTAAGACACAATCTTTCTACAATTTGTGTTTATATACACGAAGTAAATATCTATTTTAGATTGAATCTATTTATTATTATTATTTTGCTAATAATATTTTTTACTTGATAGAGTGTTACTAAAATGACCCATCGTTTTTACCTGGAAATGAGAAGAAGATATTATACTACCCCAAGTAGCTATCTGGAACTTCTAAAACTCTATAATGCCCTTCTTCAATCACAACGGGATAAAGTTTCTAAAAAACGTGATCGCGTTCAAAATGGACTCAGGGTAATTTGTAAATTGTTGTTTGAGAAGTAAAAAGAATGACTTTGTTGAGTTGGTTTGGGAAACAAGCAGATGATCAATCCTCAGTCACTTTATCTTTTCAGATATTCGAAGAGCAAAATTCTTCTATTCCTGAGAGCATCAAAATTAATTTTAACGATTTATAGATGTGGCTTTAAAGATATTTTACGATTTTTTTGTTTAAAAATACATAAAAATTAACTGACCATCCCATACTTTCTTTCATTTTATTGAATATTTTTTGCAAATTTCTTTCTAATAAAAGAATCCTATCTTCCTCAATTTTAATTATGCTTAAAGCATTTGCAAGTAAATATGTCAAAAAGGTCATTCAAACTATCTTTAAATTCTTGCTCGTCCTTGGGCCATAGCACAGTGGTAGAGTGTCCGCCTCTTGTGCTAGGGGTGTAAATAATATCATAGGATAGAATAAAGACCTTGAATTCCGATTCTAAAGAGAGATAGACTAAATTGTATCATCTGTCAATGTTCCTCAGCATAAATCTTTTATATTTTTTCTTCATTTCATAATTATTTGTCAATAATATTATTTTTCACTTCGACTGTGAGGCCCAGAATCTCTCACAGTTCCGGCACAGACTTGGTTTAAATATAAAATAAGAATCATTAATATGATTTAATTTAAAAAAAGAAATTGAATTTAAAATATTTTTTTATAGAAACTCTTGGAAACAAATGATTTAGTAGAAACTATGAAAGTCGAATTAACAGAAATGGGACCTAAACTAGTTCAAAAATCTGCTGATACTGAAAAACTTTTACAATATTTAGCAGAAGAGACTGGTCACGCTGATAAAGTCCGAGAAGTTGTTAAAAATGAAGAAACTCAAGTCAAAGTATGTACAACAATTCTATATATTCGTATAGTGAACAAAATTTTTTATGTAGACAAAATATTAACGTTAATTTTTTGTTTCAGGCAAAAGCTCAAGAAACACGCGAACTAGCAGAGGAAGCTCAGCGTGACTTGGATGCAGCTCTCCCTCTTCTGGATCAAGCTCTTCTGGCTCTCGCATCTCTCAATAAAAACGATATTAATGAACTTCGAGTATTTGTCAAACCTCCACGACTTGTTCAATTCGTTATGGAAGCTGTCTGCGTTCTTCTAAATAAAAAGTAAATATATCTTAGAAGAATGGCAGGAGGTAGCAGCCAGGAAGGAGCGTCGTCTCCAAAAACAATGAAACTCCCAGATATTCGCGACGTTTCGGTCTAAATTTATTTGACCATCATCAGGCAATCAGGCTACAATAGATTTTTATTCATAATTAACATTATTAACAAATAAGACATTACAATGGCTGTTATTTTTTATTTTTACTTACAGTTGTCATATGTAAATTTATATAAATATATTTAAGCATATGCTGCTTTGGACTGTAAAAAGTAAATATATAGGAAATTTTGGAATTTTTTCTATTTTTAATTTTAATTATTACCCAAAAAAAAAATTTACTAGAAAATACAAATACCTTTTAATGATCTAATTTCAATTTAATTACGAATTAAATTAATATATAAATTTAATTTTTTCAGGGCTGATTGGGCAACGGCTAAACAAGTTATGGCTGATTCGAATTTTTTAAAAAACTTACAAGATTATCAAAAAGATAAAATCACTGATAAAATGCTCGATAAACTCAAAACATATGTAGATCATCCAGATTTTATTCCTGAAAAAGTGGTTAAACAAAGTAAAGTCTGTATGTCTATGTGTAAATGGGTGATCGCTATCGATGCCTATGCTAAAGTTTATAGAATTGTCGAACCCAAAAAGAAAAAGTAAGTAATTTTTTTTTAATATACATATCATATAATAAACAACTCTCTAACTGCAAAACTGACATTCTCCACATTTGTCCAATGCTGCTCTTGTGTACCTTGCGACCAACCCACCAGATTTTTTATTAATTTTCTTTTTTTTTTTTTTAGGTTGAAAGCAGCTGAAACTGAATTAGAACAAGTAATGTCTATATTACGCGAAAAACAACAAATGTTAGCTGAAGTGGAACATCAAATAGCTAATCTTGAAGCTACTTTTGATGCTTCAATGGCTGAAAAAACATTTTTAGAAAATAGTATTGAATTGTGTAATGCTAGATTAGGGAGAAGTGGAAGGCTTCTTTCGGCTTTGGGAGATGAGCAAGGAAGGTGGGAGGAGACGATCAAGGTTTGTTATGTTAATCAATATGATTAGGCTTATATCCTAGCTTTAATAATAGAAGAAATCGGCATCATCGTATGTATCGCTCTTCAAAATTGCGCATGAATGTTTGGATATTTTAAATTAGATGAAGCTCAGGAACCGTTTTCACAATATTCGCATTAAAAGTCAAAAAAGTTTTTAATAAAACTTTATTTGACCCCAGACAATGTTTCATCCCCTTGCTGTAGCCAATCACTGAATAAGTCCTACATCAAGGGGACGAAACATTATCTGGGGTCAAATAAAGTTTTGTTAAAAACTTTTTGACTTCTAATGAACTTCTTAGTTCAAATCCTTGTGAATTATGTATATTTTCGTTTTGCTTTTTCTTGTGGAAATGAACAAATAACAAATTCTTGACTGATCTCTCTTAGTATACGCCTAGCTTAGTACTATAATTTATTTTATTACGTTGTAATATTGAATAAAATGACATTAAAGAATTTTTAAATATTTTCAGGAATTAACTGCAGAACTTGTAAATATGCTTGGAGATATTTTACTTGCGAGTGGCATAATTGCTTATTTAGGAGCATTTACAAGTGAATATAGAGATGAATTACTAAAAAGTTGGCATGTCAATTTATTAGAACTTGAAATTCCAACATCCAGAAATTTCAAGTAATGTATAATTTATATTATACAATATTTTCATGTTAATCCTTTTTCAATTATTTATAAATTTTCACAACTTATTAATATTTTTTCATTTTAAATTATAGTTTGATACAAACATTGGCTGATCCATATGACGTTAGTATGTGGAACTTTTTTGGCTTACCAAGAGATCCGATTTCGACTGAAAATGCTATAATGGTTACTCGTGGGTTACGATGGCCTCTTATGATTGACCCTCAGGAACAAGTAATTCACTTTATTTATTTAAATATAAAACCTTCTCAGCATATTATTCTATCAAGTTCATTTAAAAAGAAAATCGATTAAAATTTAATATTTTTCAGGCGAATCGTTGGATACGACAAATGGAAGCTAAAAGCCATGTTAAAGTAGTCAAACTATCAGATTCAAATTATATGCGGGTATTAGAGAGTGCTATAAGAGTAGGATTACCAGTTCTTATTGAAGATATGGGAGAACAAATAGATCCAGCATTAATACCTATTCTAAATAAACAAACATATGTAGTTGCTGGCCGATTGCTCATTAAACTTGGTGATAGTGAAGTTGATTACGATATCCATTTTAAATTATATATGACATCGAAAATGGCAAATCCCCATTATCTACCAGAAGTTTGCATTTTAGTAACAGTAGTAAATTTTACTGTTACGCCATCAGGACTTGAGGATCAATTACTCTCGTGAGCCCTGAACTAATTATTTTTACCCCATAATTATTATTATATATATATATATATATATTTTTTTTTTAGGGATGTAGTAAGATTGGAACGACCTGATTTAGAAAAACAACGAAATGAATTGATATTAAAAATAAATACCGACAAAGCCCAACTTCAAGCTATTGAAGATAAGATATTGAAAAAACTTTTCTCTTCTGAAGGAAATATACTAGATGATGAAGAACTTATTGAAACACTCACCGAAAGCAAAGTTATTATTAAATTTTTATATTTTTCTTTTAATTTTAAATGAACTCTTATTATTTTTAGACCAAGTTACAGAGCAGAAATGATAAGACAATAAAATATATTCTTAACATTTTTTTTAGGAAACATCAGCAATAATTGCTACTCGTTTAGTTGAATCTGAAGCAACTGAAGAACTGATATCTGTAGCTAGAGAAAAATACCGGACGGTTGCTATTCGTGGTTCATGTCTTTATTTTGTCGTGGCTCTTTTAGCTGACATAGACCCAATGTATCAATATTCTCTCAAATATTTCACCCAGGTAAATAAACGATTTAATTATAAAAATATAAAATCACTTATTAAATTAAATTATTTATTTTAAGGTATTTAACACAGTGATTGAAGTTAGTGAAAAATCTATAGATTTGAATACAAGATTAGAAATTCTTATTAAAGAAATTACATATGCTATCTATGTCAATATATCTCGTGGACTTTTTGAGAGGCATAAATTAATCTACAGTTTCATGTTATGTTGTGCTATATACAAGAATATCGGAATAATTAAAGAAGCACAATTTAAATTTCTTCTTCGAGGGCCTGGAGGAGCCAAAATGGTATAAATATCTTTTTAATAAGGGTCTTAACCCTATCCAATATGTTATAAATTAAATTCTTTGATAAAATTATTTTAAATTATGAAAAATAATTCCAAAAAGCAAAAATGTAGGGTAAAGTGAAATTTTTGGTGGACACAAGATCAAATAAAAATTGAATTGTTGAGAGAGATAAAATTATGGCGCGTTCCCTCTGTTGAAAAGAACCTTATAATTTATAGCAGGCGACATGAGTTGTCTACTACTACTTATTAATAAGAGATTCTATAAAAAACAAATTAAAATTTTTCAGAAATTGCCGAAAATGCCTAATATTCCTCATATGACTGATTACCTCTGGCTTTCTCTTAATTTTTTAGAAGAGAGATTTAAACGTTTTCAAGATATTACTGAAAAAATATTATACAAAATTAAAATTAATATTGGAGATTTCAGTCAGGTATTTATAAATTATTTATTGGATTTAACACTTTTGAAATACTTTCTTTTTTTTTAATACCCAGGATATTTCCTTAATTCCTGATGCAACTCAAGATTCAGAGTTAAATTCTACTCTACGTGATTTTGAAAAGCTCATGTTATTAAAGATACTTCGAGAAGAAAAGGTGAATTCGCTTTTAAGATAATATTTAAAAAAAGTAAATATTTAATTAAAAATTTCAATTCTAGCTTCTATTTGCTATAACTGAATATGTAAAATTAAATATGGGAAAATCGTTTGTGGAAAGCCCACAAGTCAGTTTAAATATATTGTAAGTAATTATATTATATATCTTCTAAAAAACGTCTTTTTATTATTTGTTTGTAATAAATAGAATGAGAAAAAAGAGAGGGCATCTACCGGTAATTGCAGCAGGGCTGTCCTCATAATTTTCTGAAGATGGCCCTAAACAGGACCGAAACTTGGCAGTGAAGGAAAATAAATGAAATTACAATTAGATGCTCTCTCTCTTTTTTCACATTCTACTACTATCAATACAATCTACTATAAAAATTCAAATACATTAATAAATAAAATTATTTTTAGATACAAAGACACATCAAAATTAACGCCGCTGATATTTATTTTGAGCACTGGTTCAGATCCATTTAGATCATTTCAAAGATTTTCCATCGAAATGGGATTTGAAGAAAAAGTTAGATCCATCTCTCTTGGACAAGGCCAGGGTCCAGTAGCTGAAAGAATGATCATGTCTGCTATTGGTTTAGGCGATTGGGTTTTTCTCCAGGTAATCAAATTAATAAAATTATAAATTATTCGAGTTATCCAAGCTAAAATTGGCATATCAAACAATTATTGAAAAAATAATACAATTTAACAAAAAAATAATTTTTCTTTCAAATAGAATTGTCATTTGGCTACATCATGGATGCCTGCAATGGAACAACTATTAAAAAATATAGCCGAAGATCCGGATACTATTCATCCAAAATTCAGACTATATTTAAGTTCCATGCCTAGCAAACAATTTCCTGTTTCAGTTTTACAAAATTCAGTAAAAGTTACAAATGAACCACCTAAAGGAATTCGTGCTAATATCAAACGAGCATTTGGTGAATTAACTAAACATTTTTTTGAAGAAAATGGTAAAATATTTTTTTCTATTTTTTTTTTTAATAAGTCATAATTTAAATAACCAATTTTTTTGATATGCTATAGAACTTGGTGCTAATTGGAGAAAAATTATTTTTGGAATTTGTTTCTTTCATGCGGTTATTCAAGAAAGAAAAAAATTCGGTCCCCTTGGTTGGAACATTACATATGAATTTAGCGAAAGTGATCGTGAATGTGCATTAAATACTATAAGAATGTTTTGTGAACATGGCCATATTCCTTGGGATGCTTTGGAATATATAACATGTAAAAAATTTGTATTCTTTTAATTTGATAAATTTTTTATAAAACCATATTTGTGTTTATGGACTCTCTAGCTAGAATTGAATTTCTGAATACATTTGACTTTTGTAAAAATTTCTCGTAATGTTTGTGATAATTCGAGCGTAAATTAAAAGAATATTCAGAGTCGATAAACACCCTTGTGGCCTAAGATCAAAGAAATCCCCTTATTTCTTTAACTAACAGTTGATTGGAAATCTTTTAGCCGAAATTACTTATGGCGGCCGAGTTACTGATTATTGGGATCAGAGATGCCTTACAAGTATTTTAAAAGGATTTTTCTCTCCAAAGATTTTAACCCCAGGTATTTTTCAAAATAATAAATTGAATAGTGGAACGTGGCTGTAGCTGATATGTTGAACGACAAATCTATTTTTTGTATAAAAAATATGAATATGCTCTTGGAAGCTGAAGATGGTAGGGGATGATCCCAGCCGAAACGTTCCAATAAAGAGTGCTTAATTTCTAAATAGAGGCTCTATTAATTGGCTGCATCCTCTTCCCTATTCAACATCAAAATAATAAATATAATTTCTCAAGATAGGAGAAATTTTGTCTCTTTTTTCCATTAAGTATCGCTATGACTTCCTCTTCTGTCACATTTTCTGATCTGAGTACAGCCACCTTTCTCTTCGTCATAGCCTATCTATCCCTGAGAATATAAATTTTAATACTATTTCGTTTGACAGGATATGTTTACTCCAAATCAGGAGTTTATTATTGTCCAGAATCTGATAGAATTAATAAACTTGTTGATTATAGAACCTTTATTGATAATCTTCCTCTTCATGAAGAACCTGAAATATTTGGTATGCACGAAAATGCAAATATTGCTTTCCAGGTGAGTCAAAATGAAATCCCTTACAAAGGTTAATTAATTATTAATATTCCTAAATTCAAACATTTATTTTTTTTTTTTAGAAAAAAAGAAACTCAAGAGGTAATTTTTACTATTTTGGATATTCAACCTCAAGAATCTGGAACTACTGGAGGGAAATCTACGGATGATATAGTTTATGAAGTGGCTCAATCAATTCTAGATACTTTACAATTTTTTATTGATCCTGATGAATCAGTTCCAATATTATTAAAACGAGATGATAGAGATCGTTTACCTTCTTTAAGTACAGTTCTCTTTCATGAAATTGATCGATTTAACAAAATGTTAAAAGTGCTTAATAATTCTTTGGACTCTCTTCAAAAAGCAATAAAAGGTTTTGTTGTTATGTCTGAGGCACTTGAACAAGTCTATACCTCATTTTCCAATAATATGGTAAGAAAGTAATATTTGAATTTCACACTTCATTTTCAGAATTAAAAAAAACCATTAAAAAACAATTAAAATGTGCACATAAAAACCAAATTTAAAACGAATCAATATGATGAATAATTTTTACTCTTTCAAATTTTAAAAAATCTTTTAAGGTACCTTCACTATGGGCTAATGTTGGTTATTTATCGATGAAACCTTTGGGCTCGTGGGTTGTGGATTTGACAGTCCGTATTGATTTTATATATGTAAGTATAATACTTAATAATAAATAAATTTAACCGACATTCATGTCTATTCTCTAAGCAAAAATGTTACTTATAACATCTGTAAACAGTATTAATTCATTTTAACACTTCCTTGCTTCAAATTGCTATTCTGTAAGCAGAAACTTTAAAGCCTAGCCGTTAACATTTAATCAATAGTGTTAAAAATTAATGCAATGTCTAGGGGGTTTAACCTAAAAAGTAAGGTTATGATTTTGACAGCTTTCAAATAAAAACAAAAAGTTAACATCGCTGTTAAAATATTGTTTAGAGAATAGCATTTTTAACGCTGGTGTTATTATTTTACTTTTTAACACCCATTTGATGATGTTAAATTTTAACGTCTCTTTTTAGAGAATAGACCTGATTCAGGTCTATTCTCTAAGCAAAAACGTTAACTTTTAACATCTGAAATCAGAGTTAATTCATTTTAACACCTTTTTGCCTCGAATTGCCATTCTACTATAAGCAAAAACTTAAACGCCAAAGCGTTAACATTTTGTCAACAGTGTTAAAAATTAATGTCATGTTTAGGGGGTCACTTTAATATTTTAACTCAGTATTTAATACATAAAATTGGCGTCTTTAACCTAAAGAGTTAGGTCATGATTTTGACAGCTTTGAGATAAAAGCATCAATTTTAATTTTAGTTAATGTTGCTGTTAAACTTTGTTTAGAGAATAGCATTTTTGGTGTGTCAGATAGACTTACTAGATTGAAAATAAAAATCAAGTGCGGATGCGCGAGAGGTTATCGTGGAGTGTAAAAAACGAACAAGCAGGAAACAGCTATCTTATGGATTGCTAACACCTGGTGCAAAAAAGTAAAATGTTAACGTCGATGTTAAAACTTTGTTTAGAGAATAGCATTTTTTAACGCTGGTGTTATTACTTTACTCTTTAACACTCAATTTATGATTTTAAATTTTAACTGATTGTTTTTATTGTAAATTTTATATTTTCAGTGCTGGTTAACAAGAGGAGCACCAACTTCCTTTTGGATAAGTGGCTTCTTTTTTCCCCAAGGCTTTCTTACCGGGGTTTTACAATCTTTTTCTAGGAGATATGACTTCCCGATTGATGAACTTAAGTTTGAATTTGATGTTAAAAACAAAATATTAGATCAACAAACTATAATGACTTTAAGGAAAAGTCAAAATCCACAGGTAAATTAATTATGTTTATAAATTATTTATATTCTTTCAAAATTGTTATTATTATTATTATTATTATTATTATTTTTAAGAATAATGTCCTCTTCTCTGGCCTCGAAGTTCCAAAAGATGGAGTAATTGTTCATGGATTATTTCTTGATGCTGCTCGGTGGGATATGAAAAAAATGATGCTTAATGATCCCTATCCAGGTATAACAAATATAATCTTGTTTCTTATCTAATCTATCTCTTGATCAAAACATTTTAACTACTTCAGATTAATTTTTTGATTCAGTAATTGTGAATAGCTGGGAATCATGGATTGGGACGATAAAGAAAAAAAAAAGCTTCCTTTTTCTCTCTCACCACTTCAATTTATTTGCAAATATTTTGGCTCCTGTGTAGACATTCAGTGCATTTATAAATTTTTGAGAGATATTGTCAAATTATTGAAATAATTGAGAAAAAATTGAGCGCATAGGCTTCGTGCCTGGACGATCTTTGCCAGTAATATGATCTAATTTTATATATATATTGATATATCTATCTATATCTATGATTAGATCATATACTGGTAAAGAACGTCCAGGCACTAAGGCCTTATTTTAAAAAAATTGTTTTTGTTTCCTAAATTGCTAATATTTTTTATAATTAAAAAAAAAAATTGAAATTTTAATTTAATATAATTTAATTTATTTAAAATCCAGGGGAAATCAACCCACCATTGCCTGCAATGCATCTATTACCTTGCGGAAGTCTAACATATGAAGGTATCCGGTATGCCACTCCTTTATATAAAACTGCAGAGCGCGCAGGAGTTCTTAGTACAACTGGTCATAGTACAAACTTTGTACTGGCTGTTCTACTTCCCACGGATAGAAACCCAGATGAATGGATTCTTCGGGGCACTGCACTTCTTACAATGACATCAGATTAACTTTTTAACTAATATCTTATTTATTTATATATAGTCTAGAGATTTACTTGTTTATTATTTTACAATTGTCTTTGTATCACTGTTTTTATTTTACATTTAATTATAATATAAAATAAATAATTTTCATAACAAATAATTTTTTAGTCTGTTTTAAAACAAAAAAATCTGGTATGTTTAGGGATAATTGAATTTTTACTTTTTTTTCTTCTTATTATCTTTGAGGACAAACTCTTAGGAAAATTTGATAGACTCCATATGTTTAAATATTAAAACCGAAGAAAATTTAAAAATTTTTTATTACATAAATATATATATATATATTATACAGTTTTTAATGGTCTTTCAGCATTTAAGGCCATTTAGACCCAGTCCCTATTATATTACACTGACATAACAGTTATACAAGGAGGTGGTAATAAGTTATCCCATTTCATCGGACGTAGCCCACGTTAATTCATCCAGTAAAATTCTTATTGCCACCCACTATCTCAGATTTTGATAAAAATTTGACTATAAAAAAAATTTCTGCTCAGATTCGAAACTCAAAAAATTTTATAGGATAAAAATGTAAATTTACCTTTAATTCTCAAATAACATTTTAATGGAAGAATATTAGTTCATTTTGGCGGCTCTTTAAGAGCAATTTGTAAATTCGTCCTTAATGACAACATAGGTATATTATAAAACTAATCTATGAGTATTTTTTAAATTTAATTATAGCATCTGTCCCTAGAAATTAACAATTATATACTGAGGGACAATATTAAGTCTCACCCATGCGTTTTCAACTTGTGATTATTTCATTGTTTTTATAAAATAAAATGAAAATCTTTATTAGATTCTAGGTTGAACCATGAAAGTTTCCATTAAAAAATTTATAATATTTTTTTTAAAAACAATGAAATAATCACAAGTAGAAAACGCATGGGTGGGACCTAATATTGTCCCTCACTGTACTGTTTAATAATTTAAAAATGAAAAAGTTTGTTGAAAATTCATTCTAAAATAGTGTTTTTTTAACATAAAACTTTTTTATGACCCAAATTTGTAAAAATTTTGTGAATTTCACATCTGAGCAAACCAATCAGAATACTTTTTTTCTTCAATACTCCCCAAAAAATAATGGATACGCCAGTGTTATATAGTTGTATATCAATAGAAAACAATAAAATTTTTGATATTTAAAAAATTAAAGAGATTAAATCTAAGTGGATCACAGATAAACAATTTATACAACATAAAAAAATAAATTAATCAGACGTAAAGTTGGCATTCTCTTTGCCCTTCTCAGTGATAATATCATCATTTTTCTTTGCGAGTTCCATTTCATCCTCAGTCTCTGTGATTTCAACATATTTATATCGATAAGCGAGACCAATTAGAATTAGCATATCAAGAAACATAAGTCCAGCAAAAAGGAAAAATTCGTTTGCCTGAAAAATAAATAAATATATATTCAAAACGAAATAGATTATTTAGAAAATATAATTTTTTAAATCAAAATCAAAATATTCATTTTTTTTTACCTGGCTTTCAAAAATTTTGGCACCAGAAATAATAATAACAATAACGTTTCCAAAAGCAACAGTCCATTGCCAAAATGCAGATAATACTGATTTCATGCTGACCGGAGCCTGAAAATTAAAAAAAAAATTTATCCTCAAAGAATTAAGATATCAATTTGAGTATAAAATACCTGCGAATATGAGAATTCAAGCCCTGTAATTGAAAACATCACCTCTCCAGCGGTTAAGACAACATATTGAGGAATTAGCCAGAGCATATGTACTTTATTTTCAGTAGTAACTTTAAAATTTTGTATAATCTAAAAAAAAAATGGATATTAAAAAAAATAAATAAATAAATATTAATTAATATCAACTCACATAGTCATTTTTATCATTTTGAAGTAATAAAATAAAATAAACAGCTCCAGTCTCAAAATCAACATTGCCCAGATCTTTAATAGTTTTATCATTTTGCATTATTGTTATTTTATAACTGAAATAAAATATTTTTGTATTATTTTCATGAAAAACCAATTAATAATATAAAAATATTTACTTTGCCACCGCGCTTTCAGTATAATCAGTTCCGTTAGCACCCAGACTTAACGGAAACTCATAAGATTCTTTTTCATCGAGATTAGTCGTTTGTAAATTTATTTTTGCGTTTTCTTCTATATTTATTAAATTATGAATAACTCTAAAAATAAAATATATAATTTATTAAGTATAATAACAATGCCAAGCACACACTAGGTGAAAACGCATTTTATTGCACATAAAAAATAGCAATCGTTTTCATTACATTGTTTGTGTGATTTAACAATTATGTCAGAGTAATGCGATGTTACCTAGCGTGCTTGAAACTTTAGAAATAACTAAAATATTTATATTTACCTAAATTTAGCAATACCTTTTTCGGATTTTGAAACATCATCTCCATCTGGAGGTGAAACATTGACCAGTTCAGGCTCATTATTAACAAGACTAATAAGATATGTAAAAGCCTGTAAAATATTACGAAAAAAATTAATAAAAAATAAAACGTTAATGTTCTTTTTATAAAATTAGTGTCGCAACCTATCATAGGCAATTCTTAACTTTTACCAATTATATCTATTTTTATATTTGGCAGAAAATTTAAATAAATATCTTTTTAAAATTCCTTTCTTCTTTCTTTTAGTAGGTACCTTTAAAATACATTAGGCCTATAGAAACCTATATAGTAGCGCTTCTTTTGTTAAGTGATATCTGGTTCATCAAGTGGTTTTTATTCTTCCTCGAAATTTATTTAAATTTCTAATTTCTAAACCTCAATATAATTTTAATTTGGTGTTTCTTTTCTCTATTCATTGTCAGTGTTATCAGTCAGTATTGTTTATTCCCTGGTATTGATGAATTTTCAAGACCTTGCAACATCCTCTGAGGCCGTTCATATAGCATAGAGTAAGTTGATTACAGGGCCGGAACTAGGAGATTCTTTAGGGAGGGCAAAATTTAATTTGCCGCCCCATTCTTAAAATTTTCAATATAAAATTCATATCATTTTACCTTTTTTTAGTAAATCTTTCTTTAATTGCCGCCCTCTGATATCTGCCGTCCGGGGCACATGCACCCACTGCCCCTCCCTAGATCCTGCCCTGGTTGATTATGCCCCGTCCCGAGACAATTGGGGGCCTGGGGCTTCTCTAGAAGAGGAGGTCTATATACATTTTGTACCAGAGATGTATATATGTATATTGAATTTTTTTTTTTTTGGGGGGGGGGAGGGCGAACTCATTTTTAAAAATCCCCCTCCATACCTAAAAATATTTTTAAAATACCGTATATCTCTGAATCCCGAGTGCCCCGGGCCCTCTCAAAGACAAATTTTCAATAAATTTTTTTTTAAATCTAAATTTTCCGTTTTAACCTGATGTTTATATATTTTACATATGAATTCTAATACCTCCCTGATTCTAATGTATATATGCACAACTTTCAATTATCCAAGCTAACAGAAATTTGTGTGCTGTGCAACATCAAAACAGATTTAAAAAAATGCCATTTCATTCTACGCGCCATCTCCCCTAGTCCTTTTTGAATTCCCTCCATTTTTAAAGGAGACTGCGGGAGGAAGCGAAGCTATCTTTCAGTTGGCTTTTGACGAGCCATTCGTTCACTACATATGGTGTTTTTTATTAAAAGTTTTTTTTTATTTTGTGAATGTTAGTGCTCATCAGTGTTTTAATTAGTGATCTTGGATAATGGATTATTAATTTTAATGGTCATCATCTTTCTTCGACTTAGTCTCACACTGCGGGGTCGACTCAGCATTAATATTAATGGTATTTATATTTAGTTTAATTATTCTGACTCACTTTATTCTCTTGTAAAATTGTGTATCCTAAAATTTACTACCATTTAAATTTGTATTTGTTAAAAATCCTATTTCCTATTTTTTTATTATATAAATGACATATCATATTAACATTTCGTTATTAAAATAGATTTCTTATAATATCCATTTTACTTGGAACCCAGGTATTCTTGGAACTTGATTGTCACGTGCATAAGAGAATCAAATCATACAACAAGCTTATTATTTACCGTAGTTCGAACTCTCGCCGCTTGGTGTGTTTTTAATACTCGACAATTTATAAATAATCTTTTCTTAAAATGAATTTACTTTATATATGGAAAGGTATATTTTAATGTTGTTTGTTTTTTGTTAGGTGGTTATAATTGGATAAAATTAATAGGTGATGATTAGAAATCCAAATTTCCTATTTTTCTACACCAAATTTTTAATTTCTCTTACATATGCTGTATATATTGAAAGTATTGGATTTATGTCAAAAATTCGATGTCGAGATTTTGATGGATATACACGTTTTGAGGTCACCTGAATCCAAAAAAATGGTTTTCGCGACATGGTCTGTCTGTGGTGGGTAAAGCATGAACTAATTGAGCTAGGAAGTTGAAATTTAATATTTAAGTTAGGCACCCCCCTAGAGCGTTAAAATAAGCTTTTAATCAAAATCGGCCAAAAAGTACTAGTACTTTACTGATGTACTTTTTCATTTTTTTTTCGATTTTCTCAAAATTCGCTCGATCGATTTTGATTAAAATTCAAAAATCAATTATTTTTTAGATGCTCTTTAAAATGTTTATTCTCATTTTGCCATTGAAATCTTTTGAAGACCACTTTATTCTTGTACTTCATAGGAAATATAAGAGAAATGTTTGCCATAGTATCAAAATATAAGTAAACAAATAGTTTATAAATTTTTCAAATTCTTATGTACCGTACTGCAGTGGCGTCATTTGGGGGGGGGGGGGGCAGGGGGGCATTCCCCCCCCCCCCAAGGGCTCTGATTTTTATAAAATTTTATATTAATCTAAATAAAATGCTCCAAAATACATCTACGAGTATACAAACTGTACAAAATTAAACAATTAATTAAATTAAATATATTTTGGCTAAATTTGAGTACCCATTTGTAAGTAAATTTTAAGAAAAAAAAAATGTTTGCCCCCCCAAAGAAAAAATTTGCCCCCCCCCCCAAGAAAAAGTTGAAATGACGCCACTGCCGTACTGTCGGAAACTAAATATATCTCGACACTAAAAATCTGGTGTGACAAGCAAGGTAGACAACTTTCGATTACCGAAGATAAGAGAAAGTTTTGTGCGGTGCGACCAGTTACACCGACACTAGATTTTTTTCATATCAATCCATTCCAGTGAGGATATTGTCATGGTTAAACAGAGGCGTACCGAGACAGTTGGTGGCCTGGGCAGCACCGTAACTAGCCTTTGAGGGCGGGGGGGGGGGGGGGCAAAGCTCAACTGGGGCACAGTTTTTTGTTCGAGCTTTTTTTTAAGTAGGCTATTCGAATGTCATTTGACTTCTTTTTTTTTTAGTATTCGAATCTCGTTCGAGCATTTTTTTCGTAATTTTTCTCCGGATTTGTGATAAAAAAATGAATTTATTATAAAATTTCAAAAAAAAGCCGGAGATTTTGGGAAAAGGCTGGAGATTTCGGAAAAAAAGCCGGAAAGCCGGATGCGCTAGGGCGCCTATGTCGGTATCGAAGGTCGCCAAAGGCTTGCTCCGACTGGGGCGGGGGAGACGCCCCCCTACGCCCTCTCCTGGATACGCCACTGGGCCTGGGGCGTTACTAGAAGAGGGCGCCTATATACATTTTGTACCAGAGGTATATATTGAATTTTTCGGAAGGGGGGCGAACTCATTTTTAAATATCCCCCTCCTCCATATAAAAAAATATTTTTAAAATACCGTATATCCCTGAACTCCGAGGGCCCCGGAGCCTCTCGAAGACAAATTTTCAATTTTCTCATTTTTTTTATTTTTTACTTTCTCTTACCTCTATATATATGTTAATATATATAGAGAGAGAAAGTATTGGTTTCATGTCAAAAATTCGATGTCGAGATTTTGATGGATCTTCACGTTTTGAGGTCCCCTGAATCCAAAAAAGTGGTTTTCGCGACATGGTCTGTCTGTGGTGTGTGTCTGTCTGTCTGTCTGTGTGTCTGTGTTCACTTTTAAGCATGAAGGAATTGAGCTATGAGGCTGAAATTTTATATTTAAGTTAAACACCCCCGGGACCGGAAAAATAAGCTTTTAATCAAAATCGGCCAAAGAGTACTAGTACTTTACTGATGTACTTTTTCAGTTTTTTTTGGATTTTCTCAAAATTCGCTCTAACGATTTTGATTAAAATTCAAAAATCAATTATTTTTTAGATGCTCTTTCAAATGTATATTCTCGTTTTGCCCTCAAAATTGTTTGAAGCACACTTTACTCTTGTGCTTCGTAGGAAAGATTGGAGAAATGGTTGCCATGGTAACAAAATATAAATATTTTCCCATACTTATATATTTTGGGGGGGGGGGGGGGGGGGGGGGACATCTGCATTCAAATATTCCCTACTGCCGGGAACTAAATACATGTCGACACAAAAAATCTGGTGTGACAAGCACAGTACACAACTTTCGATTACCGAAGGTAGGAGAAAGTTGTGTGCTGTGTGCCAGTCACATCAGATTTTTTACAATTTTTTTCACTGATTTTCTACATATTTTAGCGGATAGACCCACCTCACTCTTCCTTAAACATCCCTCAACTAAAAAAAATATATAGGATAAAGCGGGTGGGGTGTGAGCGATTCTGAAGCCCACTCAAGCTCAAACTTGGACAAGAAGTAATTTCTACCCCTTTAGATAAAATATGGAAATATTGAAGGACATAGAAGAAACTTTAACTTTATTAAATTTAACTTTAAATTTGTAAAGATCAGCCCAAAAAAATGAAAGTTATAGCCGCATATTTGCCAATTTGACCAACTGTGCAGCGAGAAACTGTGAATCTTCCATCTTCTTGTAAGGGATTCGGAATCGCTCACCCCACCCCACCCGCTTTATCAAATATATTTTTTTTTTAGTTGAGGGATGTTTAAGGAAGGGTGAGGTGGGTCTGTCCGCTGGAATATGTAGAAAATCAGTGAAAAAAAAAAAAATCGATCATTTTTAATGATTTTTTTGCATTTTAAGTGACATTATCCTCCCCCACATCCCCCCCCTTGGATCCAAATGTTAATGTTTTTTAACTTTTCACTTCTCTAGACCTTCTGAAGAAATGTTAATGCTAAAATATTCCTTTTCATCCCTCCAAATTTGATTCATGCCCCTATAATTAACGAAAAGGGGTGGAAATAAGTAGGGGGCTCTCCCCCGAAAAGGGTACGTGGTGGGGGAAAACGGAGGTCATATTTGGATTCGGGAGGTCATTTTACTTAAGAATCTGAAGAAATTATCTCGGGGCCGGAAAAAACTTTCATTTTGCCGCACAGTGCTACCAATCAATTGAAATAAATAGAACGGGGTCTAAATGGCCTCCAATGCCGAAAAAGACCATAAATAAAAAAAACAAACAAGAATATCTTTCATTTTAGACCTAATTAGATTCCATTTTCAGTTCTTGTAGCCCTATATCTAATTCAGGCACAAAGTTGTCATTGGTCCGAATTAGCTATAAGCCTACAAGGCCTGAAGATGGATAAATAAATTTTGTTCGAAACGTCCCCTTCGGCATTTGGCACACAAAGGCTTTCTTTTCTTTTCTGCTCCTGTATTTGTTCTTTAATATAGAATTGAAATTTAATTATTCACCATATTGACAAAATTTACTTACCTTTTCATTTTCAACTTTGATATTCTTTGTTTTCCCGTTTAATTTCACTTCATATTCTAAAATATTATTTGTTACAAAAGTTGAAGTCCATGAATCTTGATACGAAAATTCGCTTGTTCCAAAGTAAAATGATGTAGATTGTAAGTTAAAGTTTTGATCCGGAATTCCATTAAAAATACGCAATTGCGTTTGACCTTCACGAGGCAAAATTGCACCATCAGGCTAAAAAAAAAGTTTTTATATTTTTATATTAAAAGTACATAAAGTATAAAAGGAGTTTAATTTTACCTCAACTTGTAGTTCTAGAATTGCTGAGATAACAAAGGCCGCACCGGCCAAAACTCCTCCAGTCACGAGCCTTTGAAGAGGTTTTTTAAGCAATCCAATTTTAGCCAAAAGGGGATAAAGTACTGTTTCAAATAAAGGTATGAAGAATAAAATAAGAAAAGGATTAAGGACTTGCATTTGATCTGGTTGAATAGTCCAAGTTCCAAGAGTTCCAACCATACGCATTGCTTGGAAAGTCCATCTTGTACCCTAAACGCAAAAAAAAATAAATAAATAAATAATAAATGCTGCTTAAATTTCTTAATAAATTAGTTGGCGACTAAATTTTGGTAAAAAATTTCTTACTTGTTGATCAAAAAGAGCCCAAAAAACTGGAACTGGTAGAAAAAGAACGAGGACCTTCAACATACTTTTAATTTCATCAATTAATTTTTGTTCATATTTGTCAGATGCATGATCAAGCCAATGTTCGTGTTTGATACCCCGTTTTCTATTTTTGATACCTTGAACGACTCCATGCTGAAACAAAAGAAGATAATTTTCTTTTTAAATGACCAACTGAAATAATCTTGTTTTAAATTTAATGTTAATAATACATACCCCAATACATTTACTAACTTTAACCAACATATTTCCTTCGGGCATTTTTACTTTATACCATGGTCTGCCAGCAACAAAAATTACTGAAAATTATTTTAATTTAATATACATTTTTTATATTAATAGTTACAAAAATAAATTGGAAATTTTTCTACTTACCAATAGAAACAACCATTAAGGCTGCAGGGATTCCAAATGCCAATGTATAACAGTCCTCTCGTCCAAGACATTTGATAATTCTTAATTG
Organism: Euborellia annulipes; assembly: GCA_023213315.1. Lineage (NCBI taxonomy): Eukaryota > Metazoa > Arthropoda > Insecta > Dermaptera > Anisolabididae > Euborellia > Euborellia annulipes. The sequence continues at coordinate 43,906 of JAKCPI010008017.1, forward strand.
AGGGGTTAGAAAGGTCGAAATTAAACTTCCAGAATTAATAGCAAAATAAAAAATACTGAAAAACATTTTTAATTGTTTCTCTTGTTGTGGAACAACGAATTGGTCTCCCCCAAACGCAGAAACGCATGGTTTGATTCCTCCAGTTCCAAATGCAATAATTACAAGACCAAGCATGCAAAATGCTCTAAAATCAAAATTAAAATATGATATGAAAGATTGCGAAATCAAAACAAGGATTAAGATTTACAGTCGAGTAGCTCGAGGTTACTTGTCGTAATTTAGCTGTTGGAGGTGCCAGGAGAAATTTATTATTTTTAATAACCACAGCCAAAATACGAAAAGTATCTTCGAGCTACTCGACTCTAAAAATTAAAATATACGTTATACTTATTATACATATTTTAAGGAAAAAAGTCATTTGCAGATATATTTGATAAAAATGTATTGAAATAAGAAAATGGAAATTGGTTTGTCTAATTCTAGTAATAGTGTAATAGGAAATAATTTTTCGTAAATGATGAAGAAAAGTGTATTTAATTTTTTAGTTATCCTTTCGTACGTACTCTTGTCCAAAGCTAATATGTTTCGTCTTAAGCCGGGTTGCTTCACATCTAGTCATCTAGAAAACTTATCCGACCGAAAGTAAAAAAAAATCCTACGTGTAAGGAAAGTTTTGTTAAGTTAGCAACTTAATAAAAGCATAATTTTTAAAAATTATTAAAAAATAAGAGAAGGCTTGTGCTCTTAATTTCGCTCTTTAATTAGTAAGTCTGTAGGTCTTACCTAGTTAACTACGAACTGGACTCTTATTTAACCGAATGATTAGTTTAACTAGATGTGAAAAGACTCGAAAGCCAACTAGCTTATCCAAGGAATAGTTAGTTAATTAGATGTAAAGTAACCGGCCTTTAAGCAGTTTTTTAGGTGTTGACAAATGTCAATATTTATAGTCTTAAAGTCATGGGGCGCGAGTTCGGATTTGGATACCAAATGGTATAAATAAATATGACTGTTCGACCTAATATATCCTATCTGAATAACGTGTATCATTAAAGTCTATATGGCCCAAGATGCCAAAAAGACTTTAAAAAAATTTTTTTTCCATTATTTTTTAAATAATTTTCTAAACTATACTGGTTATATTTCACAACTAAGCATGACCAATACCAGAAAAACAAAACTTGTAAAATCATTGTAGGATCTTCCTTTATCCTTTTATTAATTTTCTTGCATGTGACCATGAGTGGTCATCATTATGCAATCAATTGTCAAAAAAATTCCTCAAACGGCTTAGGAGTAACTATTCAAAATTTAACTTCACCATCTGCATTTTACTTCACAAAAGACATAAAAAAATGTGCCTAATTTTATATAGCCTTTATTGGTTATCGTTAATCAGGTGTCGCGAAAAATTTCTAGATGTCAAAGGACAAAAAAGTTAGAGAAATTTAAATTGAACGCCCTGCGCCCCTATGGAATATGCAACACTTCGTTATTACCCGTTCAGACGCAGCCTAGTTGAGGTCCTCCCTGATGCTTAGTAAGATAACAGCCATTAACCTGTCAGTGATTTTAAAGAAAAATTAGTTGCTTTAATTTTGAATAATCTCACACATACACAAGTGGCTTTTGTACGTTTCTGCTTATCTCCACGTAAGAAATGAGTGACAGATTCATGACTGTTTTGTTATGGAAGGGGAGTCAAGTGACGTAATGATAGTCTCGCAGAGACGTCTGTGTTTGTATTGATAATAATGATGTGTTGCATATTCCATAGGGGTTTGGGATAACTTTGCCCAGAAAAGATGTGCAGATAAAATGCGCATTAGTTTTTATGAGTTATAATATGTAAAAGCTAATATATATACCTATACAGTATATACAGTATATGATATAATTCTCTGAGATTTTATTTAATTTTGTGACAGTGCAACTCAAAAAAAATCTAAAGTATTTGATTTAACTTTGGAATAAATTTAGAAAAAAAAAACAAACAAACAGCAAGGCTTTAATCGATTTTGCACATTATCACCAGTAATGATTTTTAATTTTCCTCTGCAAATATGTCTGTCACACCTACAACTAAATTCTGCACGCTATAAAAATATTTTTTTGCCATTTATTCTAGAAGATTCAGATCTCCAAAAACAACAATTTAAATTTAAAAAATTATATATATAAAGATGGGCGAATAGCATATCCGGTGGCATGGAAGTATTTTTCTAATCTCCCTTCTTTCGCCATGAAAAATTTATGGTATATGATAGAATTTTTTTTTTAAACACTCACACTTTTTCCCATTCACACTCTCTCTCTCTCTCACACACACACACACACACACACACATAAACACTTTTCGGCAATCAGACCAGACTTTGACGATAACCGCTGATTAATTAATATATATATTTGGGCCCAAGGCATTTAGACGTTCTAATTAGCAAAGTGCCTAACTCCATTTTTGTTTATTTTTCAGGAGAGCCAAAAAACATTTCATTGTCATTGTTAGAGCCACTGTTAAACACTTTTCGTGCGGTAACTTTTCGAACTGAAAAATTTGAATTACGCTCTTACCCAGTTCAGGGCATAAGGAGATAGGATAGTTTCAACAGAAAATACAAAAAAATGATTTTCGAAATAAAGTAGAGTTAGGCACTTTGCTAATTAGAGCATCGCTATTTATTTAAGCCATTTGGTATCTAAATGGCTTAAATAAAATCATCGGAGTGGGATCCGAACCCTTGGTATTGAAGGCCATCAGGCTAGCAACTACACCAAGGCCCTAGGGCAATAGAATTCTTATCAGAGCAGAAATCAAAAGATTTACTCTAAGGATTTTTATTAATATAATACTTACACATCAGGAACATTAATTACGTGACTTGCTGCTGAGAGAGAAAGAATAACATTTCCAATAGAATAAATAATTGAAAGATAAAAAATAGTTCTGTAAAGAAAAAAAATAATTTTTATTATTTAACGATTTATTTATTTACATTATCGAACAATAAATACTTACTGGAATTTACCAAGCCAACTGTCAGATATAATTGATCCAACAATACAAGTGAAATAAGAAAATGTAACGAATGTATGATAAATAATTGTGGCCGTATCTTCGGTATATCTTAATACATACTTAAGATATACTGATAGAATAGCTGAAAAATAAATAAATAATATTAAACATTGTAGGAAATAAAAGATGGCAGGTATATATTTGTTATGCATAATAAACACGGCAATTAAATTCAAAACAGCAAAAAATGTTTATCAATAGATTTGACGACTGTTTCTTTCCCTCTTGACCAGAACAAATTCATAAATGAATATATTTTTAACTTTTCCCAGTAAAGTGAGTTTTAGCATTTGTACGATTGACGAGTTGGATATCGAAGCTTTGATGCTGTCTTTAATTTGGTTGCCTTTTCACACGGCACAGATATAACGTCATTACCAGGAACGGTCTGGCTATATATGAATTTATAATTAATTTATATATGCTGAACTAGTGGGATTTCCCCGGTAATACGTTTCTTTCTCGTTTAAAGGGGGGAACAAATAAGCAATTCATTACTTCTTTATTCGTTTATTTATAGGCTAATGTTGTTAGTCTACTAATTTTTCTCATTTACCCAGAAAATTTAAAATTTGGTCAGCTTTAGGGTCAGGCCAATTTTTTTTTCGTTGATCAAGAAAAAATTTTTTTTTCAAACAAAATAGGGTCTGAATTAAGTCGGACCTGAAAAATATAATTTTTTCTAATTTCAATTTGAACTAGCTGAATGAAGACTTTCATCTTTTGTAAGAGAATTCAATTAAAAACAAACGAATGACTAAACGTAAGGCTTTATTGAATAATTTAATAAAGAAAATTATCTCCCAGTTTTTCATTAATTTGTTTTCAACAAAGGATTAAAAAAATATAGCTATTTATTTTTCTCCTGAAATGTTTTTTTTTTTCTCTCTCCAATTTTTACTTTCTCTTACCTCTATATGTGTTATATATATAGAGAGAAAGTATTGGATTCATGTCAAATATTCGAGATTTTGATGGATATAACGTTTTGAGGTCCTCTGAATCAAAAAGTGGTTTTCGCGACATGGTCTGTCTGTGGGTGTGTGGGTCTGTGTGTCCGTTCGATTTTAAGCATGAAGAAATTGAGCTAAGAGCCTGAAATTTTATATTTAAGTTAGACACCCCCCCCCCCACGTGGAGCGTGAAAATAACCTTTTAAACAAAATCGGCCAAAAAGTACTAGTACTTTACTGATGTACTTTTTCACTTTTTTCGATTTTCTCAAAATTCTCTCTAACGACTTTGATTAAAATTCAAAAATCAATTATTTTTTATATTAGATTTAAACTTTCGACCGTTGGTTCTCGTTGAAACATTTTGTAAAATAAAATTAAAAATACAAATTAAACACTAGGTTATTTGTTTCAAAGGTTTTATTAATTAAAAATTAACATTTGATACGTATTTCGACAATTCTTTGTCATCTTGAGAATGTAATCACTTCTGATGATGACAAGTAATTGTCGAAATACGTATCAAGTGTTAATTTTTAATTAATAAAACCTTTGAAACAAATAACCTAGTGTTTAATTTGTATATTTAATTTAATTTTTTTTTTTAAATTTTTTAAATGCTCTTTTATATTCTCATTTTGCCTTCAAAATTATTTTAAGCACATTTTGCTCTTGTCATAGAAAAGATAGGAGAAATGGTTGCCATTATAACAAAATATAAATATTTTCCCATGATTATAAATTTTACATCTTTTTTTTTTAAACTCACACTTTTTTTTCCATTCATACTCACATTCACACACTCTTCTCGGCAACTCAGACCATTTAAGGCTAAACGATACTCATTATTTGTTAATATAGCTATATGGGGGTCCAGGCAAAGTTTAGGGGGGGGGAAGGAGAGGAGAGAAAAAAAAGAAGAAGAGAAAGGGAAAAAAAAGAAGAAAGGGGGAAAAAAGGGAAAAAGGGAAGAAAGGGGGGGGGGGGGGGGGGCGGGGGAAGTGTGAAAAAAAAAAAAAAAAAAGGGGGGAAAGAATAGTGGAAGATTGTGTAGGGGTGAAAAATAATGTGTATTCATAATATAATATAATGTACATCTTGAATTCTAATACATGTATGTCGGTGGACACTAAATATATCTCGATACAAAAAATTTGGTATGACAAGCACAGGACACAACTTTCGTTTGCCGAAGGTAAGAGAAAATTGTGTGCTGTGCAGTGGCGTAGCGAGGGGGGGGCAAGGGGGGTCATGATGCCCCGGGCGCTACTCACAAAGGGGCGCCAAATGGTTCACAAAACAAAAAATTGGCTGGATAATTTTTATTTTTATTATAATTGATTTCTAAAAAATATATTTTAAATTTAGTGCCAGAGTAATATAATAATTCTCGCCGAAAAAAAAAACTCACCGAAAAAAAACTCGCTGAAAATTTTTTCGCCGAAAACAAACTAGACGAAAAAAATCTCGCCGAAAAAAATGGCCGAAAATTCGAAAAGTTCCAAAATAAAATATTTAAAAAAGTCTGATGTGCCTGTCTCACAGCAGACAATTTCTCTTACCAAAGGTACTGTACTGTGCTTGTCACACCAGATTTTTTGTGTCGACATACGTATATATATATAGTTTCCGTTGATATATTAGCAGATGTAATGAAATCTATAAGTATGGGAAAAAATCTATTTATAATTTGATACCCTGGCTTCTATCTTTCCTATGAAGTACAAGAGTAAAGTGGTCTTCATAAGATTTCAAAAGCAAAATGAGAATTGAATATACATTTTAAAGAACATCTAAAAAATTTTTTAATTTTTGAATTTTAATCAAAATCGTTGAAGCCAATTTTGAGAAAATCGAAAAAAAACTGAAAAATTAACATCAGTAAAGTACTAGCAGTTTTTGGCCGATTTTGTTTAAAAGTTTATTTTCACGCCCTAGGGGGGTGCCTAACTTAAATATAAAATTTCAACTTTCTAGCTCAATTCCTTCATGATAATAAGAAATAATTCCCAAAGAAGAATGCAGCCAAATTGATGGTTCAAACCCGAACCGAAACGTCAGCAAGTGATTAGTATTTTTTATTAAAATCGAATGAAATAAATTTGGCTGCATTCTTCTTTGGGCGCGAGTTAAGCTCACTACGCCTCTGGTGCTGGGCAACCTGCCTAACCAGATTTTTAAATTTGTTTATTCTTATATAGTTGATTTGAAATTTCTTTTTAATTTGTAGTAGGAGTGACTACACCATTGATAACAAATCTATATATTATTTTCATATTTCGTTGAAAATAATTATTATTATTCGAAGGTGAATGCATGCGAAGGACAAACATAAACACTTGGTGCAATCAATTTATTGCAAAATATGCATTTTCTTTTAAGCAGAGAAAAGAGTAAAAAAAAAAAATTAGTAACGAGGGAAAATAAAAAGTTTATTGTACAACTTCTAGTGAGATGTCTGACATTTTCCTTCTTATTCGTTGCTAAATTCACAGAAAATATCCCTTCAGATACTATCTTACCTATATAACTACCTAATGTAGAAATGGACAAAATAATTTAAAAAAATATTTCGGATCACTATTTAATATATAGCATAAAAACATCGCTTTTGCTAGAAGTCGAAATGAAATAAAAAGCCGGAAAATATTTTTAAAAAAAGTTCTTTATTTAATTAATATTTTAGCATGCTAAGGGTCACCGCATTCACATATCTGAAAAAATTCGCCTCGAAAGGGAATCGAACCACGGATCAATGAACTTGATCTCGGGAGCGTCGGAACACAAATCCATTGGTCCGTGATTCAATTTTTTTTTTCAGATATGTGAGTTAATTTCTGTATTATTAATTATATATTTTCCAAACATTTCTCATAAACGAAAATATACGTGGAAAATTGTTTTTAGAATACCGATATAAAAATAAGCCAGAGGTCAATAGTTTAAACTCATATTATAAAAAAAAAAAATTAGAATATTATTTAAATTCCGTTTTTTTTAACTATACCTTTCGGTCTTATCTTATCTCTGAGTTTTGCCAAACAAGTTTGCTAAAATGCAAATTTTTATCATCATAATTTTAAAAAAATTAGATTATTTTTAGTTTTTCTATCACAATACAATTTCTAAATTCATCTTTGCTAATTTACTTCTAAGTATTTTTTACTTTATAAGATCTAATAGAATTTTCGTTTTTTTGTTTTGATTTTTGATGAGGGGGGGGGGGGGGCATTGACTTTGAAAGGGCCTCAATACAAATTTATTATTCTCTTTAAAGTGAATTTTAAAGGTTCTTTTTAAAAATTCAATTATTTTTACATTTTTTCCATTATTTTATTAAAAACATAAATTTAAGATAATTTCCATAAAATTATGATCAATTAAAAAATTTTTACTTGTATTCATGGGCGTAACTAGAGAATTTGACTGGGGGGGGGGCATGGGACCAGCTATCCTCCTGGAGGCCTAGAAAGCCCCATATTTTCCCAATTTTTCTTGGGGGCAGGAATCTTTCTGGGGGGGGGGGGCCTTTTGGCCCCCCAGCACCCTCCTAGTTACGCCCAAGCTTGCATGTTGCTAATTTTATTTTTATTTTTAGAGATTAAATTTCAAGTTTTTTTTTTACTTGCAAAAAATTCAGGACATAATAATCATGCATTTCCTCCTTTCACATTTAATAAATTGAAATAAGAGAAAATCAATATTATTAACAATAAATATTGATAGACATGTGATTTTAATTTATGATAATACATTTTCTATTTAAAAATGTTAATTTAATATTGTTCTTAAATAAAATCCGAAAAAAAACAAGTGGCTTATTTAAAATCAAATCAACTCCAATTTTTTTTTAATGCCAACTGACATAAACTGTTTGTTTTTAATAAACTGGGTAGTCTTATCCCAATCAATGTTTCGATAAATGAAATAATTAAACTATTACTTACTTCTTAATCCATAAAATGAAAATCTCTCGCAGAATTCATTGACAACAATGAAAAAAACCGATATTGGATACTTCAGTTTCTGTAACAAATATAATAACAAATTGATGATCTAGTTGAAACAACTAATTCCGTTATTTGACCTGCTTTCTTGTTAGGGAATTTAAATCATGTCGAACACTTAGAATACCAATTGGAAACAATAAACGCACAATCACTTAATTGATAATCAAAGAATGACAAATGTTGAGCACGTGATCGAAGTACCTTTTCGCTATATGTTCCCATGGCGAACGATTGAGTGGGTACCTCGGGAATGGTTTCGCTTCAACTGAGTGCTCGACAAGCTACCAGGCCTGGACATTTCTCCTTCGTTGCATCATGGATCTGGCCTCAAATACTAACACACTCTCACTCATGTATACAATGACCAATAAACCAGCTTGGACAAAACAAATACAATAGTTTTTAATTATATATTTTTTTTTAGAGGAAGCTGGTCCATACAGCATCCCCCAGGCATGAACGAGAATTTTTGGTTAAGGTCAAAGTATATAAGTTGATACGAAATACAATGTTGAATGTTGTCCAAAATAGTTGTTGGTATTCTAAAAAGTTGGACTACTGAATAACAGTTCACCTGTAAGCTCATCATAATTTTAACTATTAAAAAAAATTACCCATATTACTTTAAAAATACAGTAGAGGGGGATATGGGGATCCAAACCCTCCCCCCTCCCGAATCTCAAAAATAAAGAGAAAAATCTGGTGTGACTGGCGCACAGCACACAACTTTCTCTTACCTTCGGTAATCGAAAGTTGTGTTCTGTGCTTGTCACACCAGATTTTTTGTGTCGACATATATTTAGTTCCCGACAGTAAGGAACAATTGAATTCAGATGTAAAATTTATAAGTATAGGAAAATATTTATATTTTGTTACCATGGCAACCATTTCTCCTATCTTCCCTATGAAATACAAGAGTAAAGTGGTCTTCAGAAGATTTCAATTGCAAAATGAGAATATACATTTTAAAGAGCATCTAAAAAATAATTGATTTTTGAATTAAAAAAAAAATCGTTGGAGCAAATTTTGAGAAAATCGAAAAAAACTGAAAAAGCACATCAGTAAAGTACTAGTACTCTTTGGCCGATTTTGATTAAAAGCTTATTTTTCCGGTCCCGGGGGGTGTTTAACTTAAATATAAAATTTAAACCTCGTAGCTCAATTCCTTCATGCTTAAAATTGAACACCCCCACCCACCCACCCACCCACACACACACACACACACACACACAGACAGACCATGTCGCGAAAACCACTTTTTTGGATTCAGGGGACCTCAAAACGTGAAGATCCATCAAAATCTCGACATCGAATTTTTGACATGAATCCAATACTTTCTCTCTATATATATATTACATATATACATAGGTAAGAGAAAGTAAAAAGGTATTAAAATTTTAATTACTGTCACAAATCAAAAGAAAAAAAATATTTTAAGATTATATTCCTTAGAATTTATTCATTTGGGGAGAGATTATCTCACACCTCTACCTAAAAAATTTTCTGACCACGTCCTTGACGGTAATTATTAAAAGTGAATAATGAACTTCTTAATCTACCAAAAACGACCTTGTAGAACAAGGACACATATACCGCACTTGTACTGACGATTCAGGGCAACAAGGAATATAGATTTTAAAATATTGCTAAAATATAAAGTTTAAAAGGAATTTTTACTAAAGACCATGAGGGGTTTTGAATCTGAGTTGTCTCGAACTTGGATTAAAGGCGGCTAATCTCCCACCAATAGGCTATGTCTATTTGATTGCCCCCCCCCCCACCCAAAGAAGAACCCTGACTAATTTGAAACATTTAAAAATTAATTTATTTGGGGGAAATTGGATCAGTTTAGGCCTATGTGTAATTTTTGTATTTAGTTAAAACAAAGAACAAAATTTATAAATAGGCACGTAAAATTTTGCTGTTTAGAGCTTCCAAATCAGAGAGATATCATTAAATAAAGAATTAAAGCAAGAAGATAAAACTTACCACTTCATTATTTTCTATTTCACTTGTACTCCGATTATCAGTGGATAAAGAATTATCATCTATACCTAAAAAAAAAAAATTAATTTAAGGATCTGTCATTTTAAATATAAAGGAGGAGGAATAAACCTTTTCCATGCCCATCAAAGAAGAAAATTTAAATAATATTTTTCTGTGGGTTCGTAGAAACGTTCTGGATCAATTAATCAAAAAATCCACTAGATAATTGGACTTTTGTGTTGTCTATTACCAACGGTCAACAATTAATTTTCTACAACTCATTTTGATGTACATTAAATAAAAAGAGTGGTTAAATCAAAAGCAACTACTGTAGTTTTATTCTTTTGATCTTACATCTTCTTTCGAGCTTTACGTTCAACCAATAAATAAAATTAACGGATATACAGTAGTATTTGAGACAGAAACAAGTTTTATACATGTTTTTTTTACAATATTTATAATTCTTTATATAGGCTATTTTATTGTTGTATTGTTGTATTGTTTCCATTGATAACCTCAAAAAGTCAAGGGGAGTAGGTTAGGACACCAGTCCGATGAATACGTACACAATCTGAATTTGGCCTGAGAAGCCGAAAAAGAGGCAAACAAATTTCAAACTTCAAACAAAAATTGAGTCTAGCCTGCTACTTTATTTCTTACAAAACCCTCTTAGCACTCATTTTAACTGATTGGGTATTTTATTTAACTATTTTTTTTTATATAATGACTAGAATCTATGTAGAATACTGTTTATTTTTTCATATTTTAAAATTTTTATGTATGCTATATTATCAGCTCAATAAAAAATATCTATTCTTGAATCACATTATTTATGGTATATACAGCACGTAAATAAGGTGGGACAGGCGGGGTTATTTGCACTAGGTGTAACTTTTCCGAATGAACAAAATTCTAATGTATAACGTTTTTTATACTATCGATAGAATGTAATTTCTGTTTACAATTAAGGCAATGAACAATTAATCATTCTTTAATAATAATTTATTTATTTTAAGGTCTATTTCTGCATTTGAGGCCATTTAGACCCCGTACCTATTTATTCTAGTTGATTGATATCCAATTCAATTGAAATTTTTTCGCGTATGACGGGATACGAACTCTCGACCTTTGGCAGCAGAAGCTAATACTTTACCCCTGAGCCAAATAATTAAATTATTTTTTTTTAAGTTTCCCTTTCCGGCTGCTGAGGCCATTTAGGGATTTAATGTATATACTGTATATATGTAAATTTTATTATATCGATGGTTCCAACAGCAAGCTGGTTTCCGGGGCCATCAACGCTAGGTTTCGTCATGCTTGGCATTGCTTGACTGCAACGATCTTGGTGGCTGTTGCTCTATTCTTAAATAAGAAAAAAAGTTTTCTTTTAATCAGACTATTAAAATTCTCCCTGGATATATTCACTTTTATTTTCAAATTGATATAATATTTTCAATGATTTTTGTTTTTGTTGGGATAGGACGTAGATCCTCCGGACGTAAAAATTCTAATTACATCCGATCTCTCTGTTATTAAAAATTATTACATTTAATCAATTAGAAAATGAAATAAAACTATGAAGGCTTTATTAAAATGCAAGTGAAATTCACTTTAACATTTAACGACCTCAATTCCGTTCTTCAAACCCGTTGATTTCTATAAGCAATCGCCCACTTAATTTTTTTTAGTTACTACTTTAATTTTTTTACGTTGTAAAAAATTTAATTTAATTTCTCTCTTTTTGTTTACTTCTATTGTTTAAATTTTTTTTTTTTTTTTTTTATAAAACATTCACACATTTTTCTCATTCACACTCACATCCAAACACACATTCACACTGTCTTTTCGGCAACTCAGGCCATATAAGACATTTACGATATCCGTTATTGATTTAATATACATATATGGGGTCCAGGCATTCTTATTTAAGCCATTTGGTATCCAATTGGTTTAAATAAAATCATCGGACTGCCTGGGGTCCGAACCCGCGACGTTTGGCATACGAGGTTAGCACGCTAACCTCTACACCAAGCCCCGAGTGCTATTGTTTAAATTATTATTATTTTTTTAAATGCAATTCTTTATTTACCGGCTGTGAACTCGAAGTCATTCAGCCCTCAATATTTTTTGGTTACAATTTTGTACATGATTGTTTAAATTATTTTTTTAGATAAACTTTTTTTTCCCCAAAATAAATAGAAAAACTTTTTTGCCCTCGGGCTTGGCGTAGTTGGTAGTGCGCCTGCCTTGTATATCAAGGGTCGAGGGTTCTCAGGCAGTTCGATGATTTTATTTAAGCCATTTGGATGCCAAATGGCTTAAATAAGAATGCCTGGATCCCAATATGTATATTAATTGAAAACGGTTATCGTATAAGTCTTATATGGCCTAAGTTGCCGAAAAGACTGTGAATGTGAGTGTGAATGGGAAAAAAGTGTTTTTTTTTTTTTATTTTGTTTGACTTCTCAATCATACCTTCTCAAAATAATTCAATAAACTTAATCTCATTAAAAAAAAAAAAAAAGAGAAACGATTAATTTTCAAAAAATATCAAAATTTGAACATGCCAGACTAATTAAATATTGTAAAAAGTAAAATGACCTAAATTATTGATACTTATAAAATTTATTTAAGCAAGGCGAAGGAAATAAATTTTAGTATTATTGGATATTTAAACTTAGTCTCACCATTGTTTGTAAGAGCCTGTTTATCCTGTTCAGAGGTTACCATCTTGGGGTGACGCAGTCCTCGCAATTCAACGACTACTAAGCCATCCTCTGCTGGTTCTGGTCGTTTTTCATTCCTGATAAGATAATATCACCTATCATCTCCGTACTTCTCCCGTTGATCTAAGATGCCCCCCAGATATGACGAAGAATGCAAAATATCTTTTACATTAATCATATATTATCAAACAAAAAAAAAAAGGATAGTTAATCAAAGTACATATTTATATACATAGAGATGTTTGACACTTTACAATTCACTCTAAAACACTTGATAAATACTGAATTTTTTAACTAATTACTGCAAAGCTCTAGAGCTTCAAGAGCGTTCACACATGCGCACTTGTTACTAGTAAATTCACTTAGAAATTAAGTAGATAGAGCCCCCCTTCCCTCGTGGCCGAGAGATTAGCGATGTTGACAAATGATAATCTAAAAGTCAAGGGGTGCAGGCGGATTTGGATCCCAGACAGTTCGATGAATTTATTTAATTCATTTAGATAGCAAAACCAAATGGAATAAATAAATATGTCAGAACCCCAATTTATATTAAAGATTAAAGGCATAAAACTTTTTTAAAGTCATTTCGACTGCTGAGGCCATTTGACTTTCAACTTTATTATATAATTTATTTGAATACATATATCGATTGCTTCCGGCTGGCGTTCAACGGTCTTATTTTTCTGGGGCCACCTAACCCGATTTTCAGCGCCGCTTGGCTTAACAGCATTGATCTTAGTGGCTGATGTTTATTCTTTTTGCCAGGCTCGCCGGTCTCCTAAGACTTGAAACAAAATTAGATTTAGCTTTGTTTGGAAACTCGATTGTATAGATGTGATGCAATATTAATGGAGAGTAGTAACAAATAAAAATTGCAGCTTTTCTTTATGTATTTATTTTTCTATGTTTGAACATGGAACCGAAACGTCAGCTGTGCAAAAAAAAGAATACATAAAGAAAGATCCAAAAAACTATAGCTGCAATTTCTTATTTGTTGATACCCTATAATATTTGAAATAGTTGTTGATTTTCAAATTTATTATGCTTGAGATTGAGGAGGGGGATAAGGAAGTTAAGCTTATAATCCTGAAGATCACTCGAGTTCAAATCCACCGCACTGCAAAAAATTATCCAACTCTATTTGAGATATCCTCTCCTGAGAAACTTATTCTAAGTGATTTTTGAAAATTTTCACAAAGTAACTTTACCAACCAAGCTCTGCCCCATAAAACTATAAGCTTCGGAATTGGAAAGGAAAAAAATTTTTTTTTTTTTTTAATTTTTTTTGTCTATAACACTTACTGTTAGATTTGTTTTTAAGAAATTAGAAAATTAAGAAAATATACTAGGTCTATTGATATTATATATATATATATATATATATTATATATTTTTCTCAATTTTCCTTATAATAATCAAGTTTATATAAAATACAAGTCAAGTTTTTCCCCGGAAAACTTGGTATATTACGTAATATAAATAAATGGAATATTTCTACTATTTCTATTTCTTTATAAATTTTTATTTATATTGAATTATTTAACTTTCACCATCCTAGCACGAATTAATTTTGAGGTTCCACAAAAAAAAAAACACACTTTTAATTACTCTAAGTAAATAATTTGAAATAACCTAACTTGGACAATTTGATTAAAATTTACCCACGGATCGGGGAGAATTCACAAATACATACTAATATTGCAATAATATGTTAATACCAAGAGACGAATGAACAATCCTTTTCTTTTTCTTTTGGATCTGCATGATCTCTGTGTTCCACATAACCAGGCCTCTATTTAACCTGCATTGGATCAAATTATTAGCTCCCCATATTTATTCTTCTTTTGAATTTAAATACCGCGATCAGGTGTGGACAACTTTTTGTATGACTCGAGCCATAATAAATTTTCTTTCCGACTACAAGCCACAGTAATTATTCGACACATTTTTCTGACTTTTGGGACTAATCAACAAGCGATTATACATTTCTCCTTCCACCAAGCACGTTGGTTTTTCGTGAAGTGTTGCTACTTTGTCTTCGTTTTTGGTTTTTAAAAATATTTATTTCATTATTAATTTTTACTTTTTTCTAAAAGGATAGAAAATTTTTATAAATAAGCTTATTTATTATTATTAGGAGAATTTTTAATTATAGACCGCATTTTGTATTAATTATTAATTAAAAAATAAATACTGTTCTACTGCTTATTCTGCAGCCGTTATCAAGTGAACTTGAGTCGGAGCAAGTGCACAGTACTTGATAATGGCTGCAGAATAAGCAGTGGGAACGTTGTGCAGGATTTATATTTTTAATTAATAATTAATACAAAATGTGGTGTATACTTAAAAATTCCCCTAATAATAATAATAATTCAAACAACAAAGCTTTGATAAACCCAAGTTTATTTATTATCTTTGTCAAAGTTGGTGCAAATATTTTATGAAAAAACATTAGATAAATATAAAATTATTGCTTCCTCTTATATATAGGCAAAATGTTTTAATTAATATTGTAAAATTTATTTAGAGAGAAAGTAGGCTATTGCATTCATGTCAAAAATTTGATATCGAGATTTTGATCAAAATACACGTTTTGAAGCTCCCTGAGTCCAAAAAATCTGGTGGGATTGGTCGCACAGCTTACAACTTTCTCTTACCTTCGGTAATTAAAAGTTGTGTTCTGTAATTATCCCACCCAATTTTGATGACAAATGATGATTTGGAGTAGATAGATGAACAATAAATTCAGGAGATATTTTCAGGCCAAATTTTATTCCACTATACAGTCGACAAAAATTAGGTCTGAGAATACCTCCATCATTATAATTTATCCTACACCAGATTTTCTGACCCGACATATATTTAGTTACCGGCAGTAGCCTATATTAGAATTTAAGATTTAAAATTAGTTTTTTTTTAATTTGCCCTCTCGGCAGGGGTAAGTTAAGTGTATTATGTTATTGATACAGGACCAAGGGAGTAGGCAGCCAATAAGTGAGCCTCTATATTAAATAAAAACTCTCAAGTGTTGAGACGTTTCGGCTTTATTCTGCTAATGCCATCATCAGTCAATTAGAGCTGGAAAGTCATACATTTAATTAATTTTTAAGTTGTTAATCATCACAAATACAAATAAAATATTTATTGGCTTATATAAATTATTATTGATTATTATAAATCACTTATTGGCTGCCTACTCCCTTGGTCCTGTATCAACTATATCTACAGCCACTCAATCTTATATCTGTATTATGTTATGTTAATTATCTTATACCGATGGCTACCGGGGGACGTTCACCACGCTGATCCCTCGGGGTCACCAACCTGAGGTTTCGCTTGGTATTGCTTAACCGCAACGATTCCGTGGCGACTATTGCTCCACTCCGTTGCCAGAATCCCCAACCAATGTAAATTTATTTATTTATTTAAGGTCTTTTTTGGCACCTGAGGCCATTTAGATTGATTGGTATCCAATTCAATTGAAATAAATTTTGTTGCCTGGAACGGGATGCGAACTCTTGACCTTTGGTATCAGAAACCAATGCTCTACCTTTGAGCCATAGGTCAAGGTTAATGTAAAATTTATATTTTATTACCATGGCAACTATTTTTATTTTTATCTTTCCTATGAAATACCCCCCTCCCCAACATGGACCGCTGCTTACTGTATATATAGGCTAATTGCTAGATAATAGATAAAGGGTTCTGCCAAATTTCTACTCACTCAAACCTCAACTTAATTTTTATATTAACTAGTTAGAGCCTTGTTTGAAAAGGATGGAATTTTTTCAATCACTGCTCAAATAGATTGTTCATTAGCCAGTCAATATATCGTTTAAGATAGCAAGTTTGCGAGATATGGCGTGCAGTTTTTAAGATCTTTCTCTAGGCAATGAAATTTTAATTTCATTAGTTAATAGGCGGATGCGAGATGTTGTGCTTATTGGGCCAGAGTCCTAGGATAAGGGTAGTCCACCGGCCGCAAAGCGTGGAGGTCCTGGTTCGATTCCAGGGGATGCAATTTTGCCCATTCTTAAGCACAAACATATTAATATCTCACAAACTTGCTATCTTAATTTTTATATTATGCAAAAAAGTTTTTCATGTGAAAATCTTTGCTACTTATATTATTGATTTAATAAATACAATATAAGATGAGAATATAATTTATTTACTATTAATTACATTAATTATCTTACAAAATTAATGCTTACAAAATCGTTCTGTGGATGAAGGCATCGACAAATGAGATGAAGATAAATTGACTAGGCATGTTGTTACTTGGAATTGCAATTTGATTAGTGCATACTCTCAACACTGGCCCGTGCCATCAGCAATGGTGAATGCTCATCTGGACTGATACCGCTTAGAGCCGTCGACGTCTCACTACCGAATCCCGACGACTGATAACGCGTAGCAAGGTGAACGAACAAGGTCATGTTTAGAGCTGCCAGGATCGCGAACATGAAAAATTCTACTGACTAAACAGAAATATAAATTATAATTATCAAAATGCAATTACAAGTTTAATCTAAAATGACGTTAATAATATTTTAGGTTCACTTATATACGCTCGTTAATAAATATAGTCTAATGACACTTATTGTTCATGAGCAAATTGATCAGAGTCTCTGAAAATAAAAGCCCTTTATGTCTTATGATCAATGTTTAAATCAGGCCCAGATATAAGTTTTCAGGATATAGGTCTTAAATCGATCTTATTTTCATATAATAATCTATTTAAATGTATTAAAATTATAAATTATTAATTGTTATTTAATATTTAAATTGTTATATAAATTTGTAATCTAAATTTTTTTTATATTATATATTACAAGCCGCGCCTTCCGCCTTCGGCGGGCTTCACCCCCCCCCCCCCCCCCCACGACCCCCTGAACCCATGCCGCCCACCTTTGGCATCTAGAAAGTGGGGCTTTGCCCCCCCTGGATCCCCAGCTGGCTCGAGCCCGTCTGCGGAGCACCCTCGCCTTTTCTTTAATTATGAAAAAAATAAAAAATTATCATTACTATTCCAATTCAGTGGCTGCTTGAGGATATGTTTACATTCATGGAATACACAAATGGAAAAATACATAAACATTTCTCTATACATTTCCTATGGGAGAAATCGTAAGTAACTTTATGAATTAATAACTCAAAAAGTTATAGGAATTTCGGGATGAAAATAATTTTCCTGTAACCCCGAGAAGGTCCTCTTTATGCATATAAAATTCCAACGGGTAGTTGCCTAAATAGAGCGTGAAAAGACAGACAGACAGACATTAGCGAAGTATATATAGATATTATTATTGCCTATTGAGACTAAAGCCCGGTAGTTAGGCAGCCCAAATGGCACACGCACAATAAAGATTTCTTGTCTGTGTGAAAAATATCATTTTCAAAGCAGCCAATAGGCCGAACGAACTTTTTTATTAAATATTACGATTCATATTATCTAGACACATTTATTTACCCTATTTATATCCAAATGATTTAAACAAATATTAATCTGCCCGTTTTTAAAATTTTATAATAGGATTCTTAAGTATACCCCCTTATAAAATCAATCAATTTTTCTGATTTAATCTTTATCATTCTGATTTTTTTAGTGTATTTCCCCAAGATTTGATCAATAGATAGGAGCATCAGTTACATAATTTATTCTCTTATTATTTATAAAATATCATGTTAAGATGAAAGATTAGATAATAATAATGAATTTAATATTTAAACACTTCAATGACCAATTCAATTAAGTGTACCAGTTGCCCTCGGGCCTTGTGGTTAGCGTACAAGAGTAAAGTGTGCTTCAAACAATATTTTTAAAGTAAAATCAGAATATACATTTTAAAGGGCATCTAAAAAATAATTGATTTAAGAATTTCACTCAAGCGAATTTTGAGAAATTCGAAAAGCACATCTGTAAAATATTCTTACTTAAATATAAAATTTTAACCAAGTGCCACATTTTATTCTTACTTTAATTTGACCACACAGACAGACATTTTGCGAGACTCAATTTTTTGATACACTAAAATTGTAGACCTGTATCACCTTTAAGAGTAAATATGTCAACCGGAAGTAGACTGAATAGTTTTTGAGATAATTAATAAAAATTGGAGAGAAGGGTCTTTTTTCGTTGATTATCTCAACATCTATTTAGCTTTCGAAAAAAAAGTTGAAAAAATAATAACGTTTTAAAATAGTCTTCTTTCCATTGACATATTTACTCCAAAGGTTGATACATCTACAATTTTAGTGTAAGATAATCTCGCATTTGTAGAGTATAGGCTACAAGAAGGAGGAAGAAGTCATTCCCGAATTTTTTGGTTTTGGTATAATATCTTTTATTTATTATGTAATTTCAACAAATGAAGGAGGTTACGAACATAAGATTTAAAAATCTAGTGTGACTGGTTTTGGCAAGAGCAAGTTGTGTTCTGTGCTTGTTACACCAGATTTTTTGTGTCGACATTTATTTAGTTTCCGCCGATATATTATTATTCAAGATATAAAATTTATAAACATGTGAAAATATTTATATTTTGTAACCAAGGCAACTATTTCTCCTATCTTTCCTATGAAGTACAAGAGTAAAGTGTCCTTTAAACAATTTTGTGAGCAAAATAAGAATATAGGCTACATTTTAAAGGACATCTAAAAATAATTGATTATTAAATGTTAATCAAAATCGTTAGAGCGAATTTTGAGAAAATCGAAAAAACTGAAAAAGTACATAAGTAAAGTACTAGTACTTTTTGGCCGATTTTGTTCAAAAGCTTCGTGTCACGTCCCATGGGGGTGCCTAACTTAAATATAAAATTTCAACCTCCTAGCTCTTTTCGTTCTTGATATATTTTGTTCATAGACATAACAGACAGACCATGTTGCGAAAACCACTTTTTCGAGTCAGGGGACCTCAAAACGTGTATATCCAACTAAATCTTGACTTCGAATTTTTGACATGAATTCAATACTTTCTCTCTATATATATTAACATATATAGGTAAGAGAAAGTAAAAATGAGCGAATATTATATATATTAGCAATGGTTTAAATGATAAAAGTAAAAAAAAAAAATTATTCGAAATCTGATTTTTTAGACCTATTTCACTTCTTGATGAAAGCCAACACTTACTTTCTGAGACAAAGCATTTATACAATATATTTCTTTATCCTTGATCTACTTAAAGTATGTCCTTGAACTTGAGGCAGAATTTTAGAGAGGTAAAATATATTTAATTTTATTGAAAAAAAATACAGTGCATATAAATTAAAATTTATTATCATGAAAAATAGCAGAAGAGAAATTAACATACTTAGTAAACTTGATAACAATTAATTTTTTTTTTTAAACTCACACTTTTTCCCATTCACACACACATACACACAATCTTTTCGGCAACTTAGGCCATTTAAGACTTTAAACGATACTCGTATGTTAATATATCTATTGGGGGTCCAGGCATTCTTATTTAACTCATTTGGTATCCTGATGGCTTAAATAAAATCATCGGACTGACTCGGGTCCGAACCCGCGACTTTTGGTATACGAGGTTAGCATGCTAACCCCTACCACCAAGCCCCGAGGGCCAATTAAAATTTAAAATCTATCTAAAATTTAATATCTATCATTGTGAAAATATTTACTAGTCAATAGGCTTAATTGGTATTTTTATTAGATGATAAAAGGTTTTACTTTTACTCAACAACGATTAAAATTTTTTTTCTTTACAATATTTTGAAATCTTAACACATTTACAAGTTGATGATGAGCTAAATAATATACATTATTTTATAATAAAAATACAAATATTAATTATTTAAGAAGTTAGAAAGTGGTGGAAAGGGTTTATTAATTTAATATACCATGCAGGGCCGGAACTAGGAGATTTTTTAGGGGGGGGGGGGGGCAAAATTTAATTTGCCGCCCCCTCCTTAAAATTTTCTATACAAAATTCATATCATTTTACCTTTTTTTTTTAGTAAATCTTTCTTTAATTGCCGCCCCCTGATATCTGCCGCCCGGGGCACATGCACCCTCTGCCCCCACCCCTAGATCCGGCCCTGATACCATGGACTGCAGAAATTAATTCGTGAATGGTTTCTGGATGGTAGACAACACAAATGATCAACTATTTTCGTATAGAAATTAACCAGTGAGGATGCAAAGCCTCTATAGTGTAATTATTGCAAAAATCTATTTATTGTTTTTTTGTTGTCTGTCGTCCAAGCAGGGGCGGATTAAAGGGGGGGGCGAGGGGGCGATCGCCCCCCGAGAAGAAATTCACAATGTTATAAAAACTAGTAATCTAAAGAAATTATGATTTCCGGGCTTTAATTTCAATTGAATTTGTTACCAATCGATTTAAATAAATAGGAAAGGGGTCTAAATGGCCATAGATGCCCACAAAGTCCTTAAATAAAAAAATAAAAAAAAAAAACCGCCCCCCGACAAAATTGCATTAATCCGCCACTGCGTCCAAGAAGTAAAACAAATTAGGCAAATTAATAGTAGCCGGTATATGGAATTCGATCATTTAAATCAAGTTAAAGTTTGGGACTGACATACTTCCCTAGAACCTAAATCCTTGTTTAAATTTGACCGAAACTACAATATCTTACTACTCCTTTCTTGTATTTAAAACATACGTTAATTCATAAAACTTTCTGGGATGAATAGTGGCGTAATAGGATTTTTAAAAGAGAATTCTTTTCTCATTACCGGATTATGTTTACTCATTCTCTTTTATTTTCATAAAAATTCTCACACTGTTTACAAGGCTAATATAATTACATTTTAAAAATAACATGCCGACATATTGACAAATTTAAAGTGAGATTAACTTATTAATTATATAAGTTTAATTTATATTAATTGAAAGAAACCAAATAAATTGTCCTTGATTAATTATGTCACACATAGTAAATAAAATATAAGTAAAAAAAATATTAATTCTTTTAAGATGTTTCATTGCCCACCTGTTTGAAATGAATTGTAACTTGCGTAATGAGTATGACCAATAAGTTGCCTGCTGCTACCGTCAAATACCAAGCTGCAATAACAACTGTTTTCATCGATTTCGGAGCCTTGGAAAAATAAACATTATGAACTCAGGTCAAATTTAATTTAACTATTCTATATCGTTTAATTATATCATAATAGTTAATAATTCATTGTGTTTCATTCAAATAAATTAGAAACTCAAAAATATTTTACTGAATCTGAAAGTCGGATAAAAGTAAGATGAGAATTTGTAGTAAAGGTTCTGGACATCGTCAAAAGAGTCTCATTAAGTCAGATATAAAGACAAATTACACTAGATAAAATTTTAAAATGTTTTGAAATAGGTTATGTTGAGATCACTTTGTAGGTATTTCGTAGGACCTAGTATAGCCGTCACGATTTTTTCTTTTATTTATTTTCCCTCTTTGCATAAATATTCTTGCTTGCGATTCACTGTTTTTCTCTCAACTTCTTGGAGAGTTTGTAGTTTTTAATGTTTTTCCAAAGAACAGATCATTATACTGTGCTTTTCTACCAATATATTTATATACTCAAAAATTTAATAGTCATCGAACTCAGGTTTTTTGCAATTTTTTAAACCTTTTTCGGCTACTGTGGCCATTAGGTTGGAATTTTATTTATTATAATGTAAATTACAAAGTACCGATGGCTACAGGAGGCCGGGGGCGTTCCACACGCTGATGGTTCGGGGTCACCAATCCCGAGCTTTCGCTGCACTTGGCATCGCTTAACCGCAACTTTTGTGGTGACTGTTGCTCTTCTCCGTTGCCAGGCCCCCGGCATTTGAAAATACTTCAGTTTTAAGTCAATTTTTGTGAGTTTATCCACCCACGATAAGAATATAGCAATCCCTCGAAACTATGTAGGTTCTTGTTATATAGTGTTATTTTAATCTTTCACATAGAAACTAAAACAAACTTAGACTATTTTTGATAGGGAAGATAATTGTTTCCATGTGGAAATTAATTGATAACTAAGTTTTTATAATCTCTTTAAAATAAGCACTAGAAAAAGATTTTGACTTAAAGAAAAAATAAATAAAAACGATTAAAGATCTTTTGGATCCCTTATTTTAATCAAAATAAATTCATCTAATATAGGGACGAACTTTGCTAGTGGGTTCATTGCTTCATGATAATTAAAATTTTTAAATTAGAAATTTACTGGGGACTTAAATTTGGGCAAATCTTTTAAGCTCATGTCCAAGGTTTGTCTTTATATCTTTATATTGTTTTTGTATAATGTCTATGTCTTTAAAACAGATTAATATATAAGCCGAAATGTTATAAAATGATAAGATTACAAGTGTAATAGAGGATACAGATATATTAGATAATTTACATGATCTATGATATTGTTAATGCAATAACCTAAGTTTTTTTTAACCTTTTAAATTGTCAATATTTCGCTGATCAATCAACTACTCTTTTGATTAGTAAAACTTATCTCGAAAATATTCCAGATAAAATCTTTTAATGATAGGGTTTTAAAAAAACAATGACTTATCGAATAATTTACAATAAATAAACTGTCTGAAAACATTTTTTTTCTTTAAGAGGTGTGATAAATGTGTAATTTATATTTACTTAATTAAATCAGAGACTAAGGAACTAAGATTGGAATTCGGGCACTACACAATCCAGCTTTTGATGGGTTGTTACAATTTCATCTAAAGGCCTTACAAAAAGGCGAAGACGTAAGGCCTTTACTTTGGTTAAAAAATTTGAGGAACTTAGCTTTTGAATTACATATTAAATTGTGAATTCTTAATTTTTGGAATGACCCACTAAAGGATTGTGGTCTTCAATTTTGCAATTGTTAACAACTTCATTTCAGTTCCTCATTTTTTTCATTATCATCCTTTGTCCCCATTGGCTAACTAAAAATGCTGAGCTTTGAACAAAATTTCTTCTGAGAATTATCTACTCTTTTCATCGCAAATATCATTTTTTTTCCTTTAGATTATAATGAATTACTATTTCATTAAATAATCTAAAATGTTACGAAAGTTTAATATAGATCTAAAGATATAAAATCTTAATAATTTCAGAGAAATATTGTTTGTCTCACAATTGCATAGACTGCAGAATTAATATTTATTTATTAAAAGGTTGTTACTGGCATCCTCAATTAATATATTCAAGAAACAGCTCAAGTAGAATTTCATCAAATTTTCGAAGGTTTACTTTGAAGTTTGCAAGGTGGAAAATAATTGTTTAAAATTATTTTAAAATCTGCACGTCCACCTTGCAAACTTCAAAGTAAACCTTCGAAAATTTGATTTATTTATTAATCTAGTATTCAAAAATCCGTTCAAACATTCTGATTATTAGCTGAGATGTGATCTTATTTTTTACCTCGGTAAAAGAGAATTGTAGTCCTGAAATAGCAAAAAGGACCTCTCCTAAAGATAAAGTCAAATATTGTGGAATCATCCAGGCCATATGCACGGAATTCGGTGGTGTTATCTCCAACAAATAACTAGACTAAAAAAATTCAATTTAGTTAATTTTTCTTAACCAACTGAAATTTCATTTATTTAAAACTAATAAAAGTTAAATTTCCTAACAATTAGACTCTATATCAGAGATTTCCAACCTTTTGAAGTTCACGGCACCCCAACGGTGCGTTGGAAATAACATTAAACACTTGGGGCACCCTTCTTTGAATTTAAAAAAAATTAAGTTTCAAATGTAAGTTTATTGAAATATTATATAATAAGTAACGTACAACCATAACATAATATAGTAAACTTTACTACAATTACTGAGTAAGAACACATCAATAATTTTGTTAGCTTAAGTAAAGGATAATTTTTTTTTTTTGTTTATCTCAATATTTCGCGGCACCCCTTAGGCAATCACGCGGCACCCTTGGGCACACCGGTTGGGAACCACTGCTCTATATAGATAAAAATCTATTTGGAAGAGAAGCTCTGGCCAATTTTTTCTTGCAATTTTTTAATTATTTTTCCAAATTTTATTTTTTGATATGATTTGTTTCTGTATTATATTGGTAAATAACAGTACCCTTAAGCCTATAATGTAAAACAAAAAGAAATTAAGTCACTTTATAATATTATATTATGTGTTGCTCCCCAAGCCGAAACTGAAATCCGTATTAACAGATATATGCCTATATTATTGTTATTGGTCATGAAAAAACGGGGATTTATTAATCTCAAAAAATCACAATCAGAAATCAAAATTTAATCAGTTTTTAAAGAGGACACCAAAACACATACATGTGCGCAAATAAGGAAAATACCTGTCCTCAAATTAGATAAGCGCAACATTAATAATAAGCTTATCAATCTGTCTAGACCGTTTGAAATAAAACCGATATGAAAGGTAAAATATTTGATTTTCAATCAATTTTTGCTTTTTAGAGCGCTTTTGAACTTAAATTATAATTAGACTGTGTTTATCTACAGTTCGTCTATACGAGAATATTAATTAGATTCTTTAAAGCTTTGAGCGTAATTTAAATCCCGCTTTATCATCTAAATCGATATTTATATAAATAAGAATTTGAGTTCTATAAAAAAACATTATTTCAAAAATTAGTTTTTACACTATTTCTAAAAGTTGACTTTTCAAAAAGAATAAGCTAATAAGATATAAATAAATGAATATTTTAATTTTTATTTTGACGTGAGAACGTCTTACAAATCATGAGTCTATACCGGTAGTGGCAGGTTAGGGAGGCATGCACGAAAAAGTTTATTTTTAAGTTGTTTTTGTATGTTTATTTGTTGGTGGACCCAACAACCCATGGACATATGCAGCCAAAATTATTTCTTTTATTGTGACATTTCGGCCACTAGCCTAGTCCATTTTCACAGCAGGTGGCGAGAATTTTGAATGAAAATTAAAATTTCATTTTTCATTCAAAATTAAAATTTCATTTATTCTCGCCTCCGGCTCTGAAGATGGCTGAAACGTCACAATAAAAGAAATAATTTTGGCTGCATATGACTTGGAATTTTTTTTGAGTCCGGCTTAAATTTATATTTTTTAGCATTAAAAATTTTTGTTTTTGTATTATTTTACAAAATGGGGGAGGGGGGAGGGAAGACGACGTAACATAAAGTGAAAACCAGTGCACTAGACGACAATACCGCACTTCGCTAACTGAATTTATTATAATACATATAAAAAAATAATCTCGAACCTGATGAACGATTTAAAGTTGCCAATTAGATTTTATATAACTTATTTTTTAGCTAAAATAAAAAAAAAATATTTAAGACATATCCTGTTTATAGAAACAGGTTCAACCGACGAACTATTCAACAATAAAAAAAATATATATAAAAATAAAATAAGAGACTTTCTCTATCTAGGATAGATTCATGATATACCTATTTATTTGAAAAAAAAATTTGAGTACTTTATTTAGTTTGTTAAATAACAAAGTGCAAAATAGATTTTGCAACTTTTTTATTTGCGTATTGACCCAGATTAAAACCAGTCAGGTGCTTGGGGGAAATGTCCGAAGCAAAGTCAAATGAAAGATACCACGCCTACCTGATCTTCATACAAATAAATTTTTATCTATAGAATTCTTTTATCAGACATCATTGAGCAATATGTCCGAAGAATAATAATAGGTGAAGATTATAAAATCTGAGAAAAAAAATAATATGACGCAGAAATATTAATTACCTGAAAAATGCGATGAGATTCATGCAAAATTAATGTATAGACTCCTCCAATTTTAAAAACAGTTTCTTGTTTGCCGAGGATTTGATTATTGGAAATAATAAAATATTCATAACTAAAAAAAATTAATAGAATTTTTTTTGGTGGGGGCGATCTGTAAACAAAATTGAGGAATATGAAAATAAAATCAAGTGGAAAGATATAAAGAAAGTCAAAAAATTAAAATGAGTTTAATAAGGGCCGAGAGTCTCGTAACATAAGTGTCTTATCTCTATGTCAGATAATTTTTTAATTTTAAATATTTTTTCGAAATCGTCCATTGTGTTAAACTGATTTGATTAAACATTGTAATATATTAAATAAAATAAAATTTAAGGTTAAGATTTAAAATAGATAGTTGATGAATGAATTTGATCTATTTAGAAATATGTCAAGTCGAAAGTCATTCATTTATTATTTTTGGTAATTAAATTATTATAATAATATAAATATGATAGGTCACATAAATTATAATAAGGAATTTTGGATTAATTTTTATTTTATTTAAAAAAATTTAGTTTATATGAATTATATCACAACCTTAATTTTAAGATTAAAATTCAATTATTATTATTAGGTAATTATAATTTAATAGGGTATTTTAATATCTTATCTTTGATAATTATTCAATTTCTTATTAATCAATTTTTTTAATATTTGTGAATTTGATAATTTTTTTTTTAACAGTCACACTTTTTTTCTCATTCACACTCACACACAGTCTTTTCGGCAACTCAGGCCATATAAGACTTTGACGATATCCGTTATTGATTAATATACATAATGGGGGTCCAGGCATTCTTATTTAAGCCAATTGATATCCAAATGGCTTAAATAAAATCATCGGACTGCCTGGGGTCCGAACCCGCGACTTTTGGTATACGAGGTTAGCACGCTAACCCCTACACCAAGCCCGTGGACTGATAATTTTTTCACACTTAATAGTTTAGTCCTAGACTAATTGTCTTATTTTACATGGGTTATTTCTTTTAAAAAGTTAATGAATTGAATATTAAATAATTTGTAATGTATTTAGGGTAAATTAGGGAGCCAAGAATGAAATAAAATAATTGTTTATTTCAATATCTTCGTCGACGTGTTCGGATGTTTTGTCAGACCTTTCAGGGTTAAATAAAATTTAAAAACTTGAAGGCTGATAACTGCCCAAAATCGTCGACAATGATTTTGAAATAAATATTTTAATTAAATCTTGGTTGTCTACCTTATCACATTGATAAAAATAATCGTTTTGGTTTAATTTAATTAAATGTGGTATTTCGATTTACCCAGACCTTCAAAAAATGAAACATCTTGGTAAAAAGAAGCTTTTAATGAATAAGCATTATTTTATTTACCTTCCAGGTAAAAGATTTAAATATTGACTCACTCGCAGCATATCTTTTTTGGTAAATTTGAAATCTTGCAATTTATTTGAGTTTTTACGTTTCATACGCACTTTGACCAGATCTTGTAAAGAATCCAATAAAAGGAGAATTCTGAAAATTTCATGTCTTCAATCGAAATCAGAATTATTTTTTATTCTTTGTTTATAAGGAAATTTGGATTTTTTTAGTTAACAGGGCTAAAGTTCAATTAACTCTTATATAATATATATATTTACAAAATCAAAAGCATTTGGGCAAATATGTCAGGCGGGGACTTCTAAGGTATGTGGACCTCTTTATCTTTATACTATAGTTCTATTTAAAATTTTGAAATTTCTATTTCAATAACAATTCGCAATTTCTTCTAAGCCAAACAAGTTTATCCTACCTGTTAAGTGAGTGAAGATAAACTAGTTTTTCCTAAAAAACAGTTTGGCCTGTAACATAAATAAAATTTATGTTTTACCTAACTCGAACTTTTCCATTTAAGGGCTTCACAATAATATCAGGATCTATTTTTTGCGATTTTAATTTTCCTTTTTTTTCGTAAATCACCAAGACGTTAGACTGTTAAAAATCATACTTATTAATATTGTAAATTGGCTTTCTTTTTATAAGACTAAATTAAACTAAAGATTACATAGCTACTTAATATTTAATCATTCTTACTTGCCCTGGAACAAGTTGAAGATCAAATTTCATATGTGTCAAAGCTAAAAGTTGTCCTGCACATATTTTGGGAGTGTTTACTGTCAAATGCGCTTTAGTAAAATTTTCTCGGTGGCCTATTTCAATAAAATTTCTAAAGATATGATAATTATGACCTTCGATATAAATCTCTTCTCCTGACATGGTCATTGTTTTAATGCGACAAGGAAGGGTATTAATTAGATTCAAAGGTACTTCAGTGGGCTTTGGCAAAACAGGATACGAATTCTGAAATTAAATAAATAGTTTTTAATTAAAATAAAAAATTCCATTCTAGTTATATTTTGAAAATATTTTTGAATAACTTTTTGAAGTTAATAATTTTTATGAAATTTGAAAAATTAAAAAGACTAGATTATAAATTTTATTTTTTCGTTTTTCGTCAATTCATAATGTTTCAACTAGGGTTGATAATTTAATTATAAATAAAATTTTTTTAAACCACATAACCAGGTCTATTCTCTAAAAACAGAAGTTAAAATTTAAAATAAACAAATGGGTGTTAAAAAGTAATGTAAAAACAATCAGCGTTAAAAAATGCTATTCAAATTCACTTCCTTGCCTCAAATAGCTATTCTGTAAACAAAGATTTAAAGCCAAAGCATTAACATTTAGTAAATAGTGTTAAAAATTAATGCCATGTCTAGGGGGAGCCTTTAATATTTTAACGTCGTGTTTAAAATAAAAATGGAGTCCTTAACCTAAAAAGTAAGGTTATGATTTTGATAGCTTTGAAATAAAAGCAACATGTTAACGTTGCTGTTAAAACTTTGTTTAGAGAATAGCATTTTTTTTAATGCTGATTGTTTTACATTACTTTTTAACACACATTTGTTTACTTTAAATTTTAACGCCTGTTTTTAGAGAATAGACCTGAACAACTTTTTTAAGAGCATTTAAATTGTTTTCTTTTATACCGATTGCAGAAATTATAATCTACCTGGATAATTTTAGAGTGTCTATTGCTTGATTTACAAGATTTCTCCTAATTGTGCTTATTTTTCTATTTATTTTTTAATTGTAAATCAATCATTTAAAGTGTATTATATTTTAAATTAAAATTGTAAAAAACCTGCAAAACAATTTCAAGCAATCCAGCAAACACAAAAGAGAGAGTCGTAATAGATCCTCCAATCGCCATCCTCTCTAAAGGACTATTCAAACATCTTTTTTTTTCTGCAATCGGATAGACGAATTTATCCATTAGAGGAATCAAAAAGAGGACAATCACAGGATTTAACATTTGAAGCTGGTCTGGAAGTATTTGAACTCCTAAAAGTTCGCCATCCATTCGAGAGGCCTGGAATGTCCATCTTGAACCCTATATAAATTTATTATACTTCTTTTACCTATTAATTAAATAATATTTCTAAATATGGATTATCTATATTATTTCCAAAAATATGTTCTACCTGTTGATCAAAAAGAGCCCAAAATATTGGCAATGGAATGTAGAGCCAGAGGATCGCATAAACCGTTTTCATTTCTATTATCAAATTTCGATCATATTTTTTTGATGCATATTCTAACCAATGTCGCTTAGAAAGTGAATAAAATCCTTTTCTACATCTTGCAAATATAGCACTCTTGAAAAATAAGCAAAAGTGTAAATTAAAAAAATACTTTTATTGCTTAAAACAGGGTTTCCAAATTTCTTTTTTTATGGGGTTAATTAAATATATTTTTTTTTAATTTAATGATTAAAAAAATGTTCTATTAGGGAGCGTACAAATTCGCAACGCAATTTTTGAAGATTTTTGACCCCCCTCCCCTATGTAACGCGCCGTAACATTTTTCTGGACCCCCCCCCCCTAGACGTTACGTAACGCTCAAGTGGCCATTTTTATCTAAAAGTCACAATTATGTTGCGCAAAGTATCGGAAAGTCACTAAAATACCAGTTACGAAACGCGTTGTTCAACCCCCCTCCCCCTTGTAACGCATGGTAACGTTTTACGAGACTCCCCCTCCCCCCAAATTGCGTTACGTAATACTTGTACGCTCCCTTATTTATTCATTATTCATTTTAATCTGTGGTGGTTTATGGAAATGGACCTGAGGCGTTTCTTCAGAGCCCTTTAAATTAGCTATAAACAATTTATTTTAATTTTTTTTAAATATTTTATCTTTATATTGTAATGTAATATTGAAAACATGTAGAATGAATGACCTATGACAAACAGCCAAAAAACTTTATTTCCCAATAAAAATTAAAAATTTTATTTATATCGCGGCCTAACTAAAATCGTCGCCAATTATTGCAATCACTTTTACCCACTTTACCGGTTGGAAACCCCTGTGGCAAAAAAATAATTTTTTAACTTACAAACGTGCACATCAAAAATCGCAGGATTACATTACATTTAGGTGATTTTATTCTGTAGAAATCTTTTCCCGAGAGAAACAACACTGAAAAATTTAATAAAAATAAATACACAATTAATATTAAAATTAATAAATTGCTTATAATAATGAGAGGAGACGATTAGCTGAGGCAGTAAAGACAACTCATTTTCAAATCCACCATAAAGCAAAAAATTCTAACCCAATCAGTGAAATAGGAACTCATCTCAGTATAGTACCATGGAAATTACCTCCTAGTACTACACATGTCATCTTTGACAGTAATGATTGAAGATGTTAAAATAATGAAATCATATACATGTAGAATGGTATTAACTTATTATTCCTAATAATTTAAAGAAGATTAAATTGCTTTATTTATACTTAGTATAAGAGAAAGTAAAAAAAAAAAACTTAATTTTTCATCCATAGTTATTATTTTTTAGCCTATGGGACTCTCGAATTCGCAATTATATATAGGTTAAAAAATCAAATGAACCTCTCTCCCTAGTAATTAGCAACTATAGTTCAAAACGAGTTCTGTAAATAATCGAAAATTTATTGGAGAGTGTCATTTGTGTTGCCTATCTTCCAGGAAAAACGAAAGATTTATGTATTTCATGATATCATAATATATTAACACCTCGTAAAACTATATTTAAAATAATTTATTCTTACTCAATCCAAAAACCATTAAAGCTGCTGGAAATCCAAATCCAAGACTATAGCAAGTATCCATATGAAAGCAATGATCATTTCTTAGGATGGGAATCAAGATGACACCACCCAGGCCTCCTAAATTGATCGAAAAATAAAATAAAGAAAAGAATTTTGCTAACAACGCAGCCTGACGAGGTAAATGAAATTGGTCTCCTCCGAAAGCAGCAACGCAAGGTTTAATTCCTCCAGAACCAATAGCAATCAAAAAGAGACTTATTGCGGTCCATGTTCTAAAAATAAATAATTTTCTATATTTTACTCTCGTGGTTGATTAGACGAATTTTAAGGTTTTTTTTTTTTCAAACAATTTAAAACCTTTTTTTTGGGAATAAACTTACATTGGCAAAAGACTTATAGGAGGAGTGGCAGCGATACACATAAGAACATTTCCAACTGTATATATAACTGAAAAATAGACAATCGTCCTGGAAAAAGAAGATTTTTAGCAAAAATAAGCAAAATATTTTTTTATTATTTAAACTTACTGGAAACGTCCAAGATACCCATCCGCTAAAGCTGCACCAAATACTGGCACAAAATAACAGAGCATAATAAAACTATGGTAAATATAAGTGGCTACATTTTCATGAAAATGAAGTACATTACGAAGGTAGAGAGAGAGAATAGCTATAAAATATTTGATATTGTTAATCATGGAATTTATTAAAATTAAACTACAGTACCTCTGAGTCCTCCAAATGAAAACCGTTCACAGAATTCGGCAGCGATAATTAAGAATATTGATTTCGGATATGTTTCCTAAAAAATATATTATTATTTAAAATAAAAATAATAAATTATCATATAAAAAAAAAATATTACATTTTCAGATATGTCCGAACCTTCATTTTTAAATTCTTGTTTTTCTACCATTCTTTATCTTTATCTAAAAAATATTTGAAATTATAAAACAATTAATTATTATAAAGAATATGTATGATGTGGTCAGATATTTAATATTTAGAGGAAAAATATAGAGGAAAATTCTGACAAGGTAGACAAGTTGGTTTTATCTTAAAAATATGTTCAATGAACAAAACACAAATTAAGCGCTGATTGAATTTATTCAATTTCGAATTATATCATCACCAACTTGTCTACCTTGTCAGAATTTTCCTCTATATTTTTCCTCTAAATAATTAATTATTATTTTTCAACTTTAGACCAGTGAGAACCAGTAGCCTTATAGGGTTTTTGTGAAGGCTTATTACTTTATTTTTAATCCGAAATTAAACTTCTATAATGTAAGATAAATGCAAATGTTTCAGTATTTGCGAGATATATTTTTTTTTTTTTTTAGATTGCACGATTATATATTAACCTATAATATATTATAGGGTGCCTCGAGATAAGTGAGTTTCGAAATTCAGACATTTTTTAGATGAAAAAAATTGAGAAATATAAAATTTTGATTAAAAATGTCATTATAATTAAATGAATACGATATACCTACTTCACAAAATAGATGCTTGTCTGATCTAAAGAACATCCTTAGAAACCCAATATCTTCTTAATTATTTCTCAAATTATAAAAAATATGAGTTATTTCTTTATTATGTTTTAGATTAGAAATGCAGCATAATTTACCCTTCTCTTTCAAAATTAAAAATTTTCAAATTTATCATGTGGGGTTAAATTTTACAATGAAATAATATTTTTTTATTTCTGTTTACATTTTTTTGTTTATATTTAGCCTTCGGGCTTGGTGTAGGGGCTAGAGTGCTGGCTTTGTATACCAAGGGTCGTGGGTTCGGATCCCAGGCAGTCAGATGATTTTATTTTGGTATCCCAATGGCTTAAATAATCTCCAATATATAAATAAATTAACAAAAAATAAGTATCGTTTAGTCTTATATGGCCTGAGTTGCCGAGATGTAATAATAATAATAATAGTTTTATTTAATCATAATTTACAGACAAAATTACAATCGAGCTCTCGGCGCTGTAATGTGACAATTGTTCTTGCGGCTTCAGGCCCAGGCCTTTTAACCAGCACATTCTTCTTATTTGTTGCTTGAGGTTTTTTGAGGGTTTATATTTTTTCGTTCAGAGAAAAAAAAAAAAAAAAAAAAAAAAAAAAAACTCTGAGAAGACTGTGTGTATGTGTGTGTGTGAATAGGAAAAAAGTGTGTTTAAAAAAAATTATTTTTTTTTTCATTTAAGGTCTTTTTACTTTTTTGACATTGTAGCCCATTTAAACCCCAGCTCTATTTACGGAATTCCCTGACCCCTAGCCATGAGAACCATGAGAACCAACCTACCAGTGAGCTATTATTAAAATCCAAATTTTGTAGTTATTCTCCTCAAATAAATTATTTTACCTAATATTTTAACCATTTTCCGGTTAAACGCGAAAAAACTGGGCGGTCCCTAAATTACAAAGCTTAAAACTACTAAGATGATCTCTCCCTGAAATTTTGAGAGCGACAGGGCTATATTATTTTATCTAAAACTTAAAAACTAAACAGAAAAAATCACCATTTCAAGAAAAATTCCAATAATTTTACAATTTTTTTTAATTTTATCCAAAAATAATAATTGTTTATACATTTTTTGAAATAATTATTCAACTTCTTCAATAGTTGGTCCCCCACCCATTGTTTCCTTTCCAGGATTTCCTTTATAAATTTTAGTCATAATGGGCCCACAAACTTTAGAAATTTCTTTTTGTTTATTTTCAAATTCATTTTTATTGGCATTTTGATTCTCTTCTAACCAACGGATTGCTTCTTCGATTTTTCTTTGTAAAACTCTTTTATCATTTTGAGAAATTTTATTTTTAAATTTGTCATTTTCGTATGTATTTTTAATTTGATAACAGTATGATTCGAGACCATTTCTTGATGCTATTCTTGATCTTTGTTGTTCATCCTCAGCACGATACCGCTCTGAGTCAGCAACCATTCGGTCTATTTGCTCTTTACTGAGACGACCTTTATCATTTGTGATTCGAATTTTATTTGCTCTTTGAGTTGCTTTTTCGATAGCTGATACATTCAAAATTCCATTGGCATCAATATCAAAAGTCACTTCAATTTGAGGAACGCCTCTTTGGGCTGGCGGAATTCCTGAAAGTTCAAATTTTCCTAAAAGATTGTTGTCCTTTGTCATTGATCGTTCACCTTCGAAAACCTGATAATAAAAAAAAAAAAAAAATTACTTAATCAGAGGAAAAAACCTCTTAATATTTATCATTTATCTAATTTTTAGCAAAAAATTTCCATTGAATAAATAATACTGATGAGTGATTAGTTTGACTCAGGATTGCAATCTGAACTTTGAAATTGTTTACCTACAATTTGCAATTCTTCTGCCAATCTAAACCTAATAAAAAAATCTGGGGTGTCTGTCGCACAGAACACAACTTTCGATTACCTTCGGTAAGCAGCACGCAACTTTCTCCTACCTTCGGTAATCGTAATGGAAAGTTGTGTTCTGTTTCACAGTCACACCAGATTTTAGTTTCCGCCGATATATTACGCCGGCCATTCACGATCGCTCCATCCGTCCAAATGGAGCGATGTCACTCCAAAAACTGACTGTGAGTGGGGAAAAATTTATTATTGTAAGGTATAAATTGATGAAGAATATAACAAAAATGGAGCTTTTCAACCAACTTAATTTAACTAAATTTAATCGAATCGACGTTTCCTGCCTTTAAGCATTTCATTTCGATCCTAGATTGGGATTATGTTAAGGTTCGTTGTTTAATCAAAAAAGATAATCCCATTCTAGGATTGAAACGTTGCTTTGTGTCGTGGCTGAAATCTTCTTTTTTTGTTATTTTCTTCATAGTTTATTAAATGAACAAGAAACACCGTCATGGAGAATCTCTTTATTATAAATCCATCCAGTTGGTTAATGTAAATATTTTGGAAAAATTGTTTCCCTTAATTTAAGATCAGTTTTAGAAAAGTTTTTTACCTCATATTTTTTAAGTGTCTATTGATTAAACTACAGTATATTATTACAATTATTACAGATATACCTGAACAAGAACTCCTGGTTGGTTATCGGAATAAGTGGTAAAGATTTCCGTCTGCTTCGTAGGAATGGTGGTGTTCCTCTTTATGAGAGGCGTCATAACGCCCCCAGCCGTTTCGATACCCAAGGATAAGGGCGCAACATCAATTAAAAGAACATCCTGCACCAAATCACTCTTTTCACCATGCAAAATGGCAGCCTGTACAGCAGCTCCGTATGCGACAGCCTCATCTGGGTTAATAGACTTATTTAACTCTCGGCCGTCGAAAAAATCCTTTAGAAATCAACAAAAAATTGGTGAGTCAATATTTGAATCTTTAAGCTTATTTTAAAATTAGAGGCAATATTTTGAAATATAATTTTTGGGAGTGAATTTACTTCTACTTTAATTTTAAAAAAATATTTAAATTTATATATTCAGGCCTAATTATGCTGAAGATCACTGAAAACATGTCTAATCGTTCCTCGGGATTGAATCAAATATCCTTAGCATAGAGTTCCAGCCTCCTTTTAAGTTAATCCTCAAGCTAATCAACTATCTTTTCTGATGAAGGTTTTTTTAACATCTAATAACTTTTATTTTTTTTTTAACAAAGACTGCTCAACGACTAGACGAATTTAGGAGTGCAAGCAACAGAACAGTCTCCCATAAGGTCTTATCATGTACTTTAATTTTTTTTTTTTTTTATTAAAGATTTTGATCTTGAATACTTATAAATATTTACGCAAATTCTGATTATGATCAAAATGAAAAAAATTTATAAATAGAAGATAAACAAATTTAAAACGCAAATAACATAAAAAATAACAAATATTATTACTTAGATATTGATAATATTTTACCTGTAATAATTTTTGTATTTTAGGTATTCTTGTAGAACCTCCTACTAAAACGATTTCATTAATCTTAGATTTTGCCATTTTAGCGTCGTTAATTGCCTTTTGTACAGGATCCAAGGTGGATCGGAACAGATCCGAATTGAGTTCTTCAAATCGTGCCCTGCTCAATGTTGCATAAAAATCAATCCCTTCATAAAGAGAATCAATCTCAATATTTGCCTGCGTGGAGGATGAAAGTGTTCTTTTTGCACGTTCACATGCAGTTCGGAGTCGACGTATCGCTTTCTTACTAGACATTATATCCTTTTTATATTTCCTTTTGAATTCATTGACAAAATGAGTCACCATTCGACTATCAAAATCTTCTCCACCCAAATGAGTGTCTCCTGCAGTGGCTTTCACTTCAAAAATACCTATAAATTTTTTTTTTTTTTTCAAAAAATGTTTTAAAATCAAAGGAGAGATAAAATGAGGAATAATTTCCAATCTTGTCAAATGTGTTTGTCTGTAATCTATTAATTAAATCAACTTATTACTAAATTGAAATTATAGCTATTATATTCGTTTGCAGAATTCTATAATTGATAAACCCAGACTTAAGTCATTAAGCAAAGAATAAGTCACTTCAAACAATCACAATGAAGATCTTACGATTAACACTTTTTCCCTTCAAAAGGTCCATGTCCTTGCCTTATTGCCTCCCACTCTAGAATTCCAAAATCATAGAACTCATTTATTGTATTAATAATTAGGGAAAAATATTCCAGTATAATGATCTATTTAAGAATTTTTTAATTTTTGAAAAAATACAAATATTTTTTTATCCAGCTTACTTTCCCTTTAATATCAGTTTTTTAAAATTAATTAATAGAATAGTGAAATTTTATTAATTCTACTCAAGAGTCGTTTTTGGTCCTGGAATGGACAATCTTAGAGCACGACACTTAACTGGTGAGTTTCTTCCAGCTCTGAAGATGGTCCATACCATGACTAAAACATTAATGAAGAGAATTAATAATATTAATAGCTTCTCTCATTGACCCCAATCTTTATCAATATCATCTTCAGTTTCTATTATTTATTAACTTGAATTATTCATATTGGAATTTTACATGTTCTTTCCTTTAGAAAAATTTTTATCTACTCTGACCCAAAAAGACAAAAGAAAAAAAATTGTTGGGGTAAAAGGTATTTTCTAATTGATTGTAGTTCTTAATCTTATGAACTCCTGTTAAATATTTATATTCAAAATATTGATTGAAGTATTATAATTTTTTCTTCTTTGTTTTTCTTTTTTTTTTTTTTAATCAATTGACTATTCAAACACTTTATCGCTTCATTTATCATTTCATTTTGTTTTTAATACATTTTTTTAAAGAATTAATTAAAACGTCCCTCATAGAGTAGAGCCTGTCCTAATTTCATTCTATCGACATTATCGCCTTGAGCAGATGGATGAGTTAATTAATTTGGGAGGGACTATTACTGACCATCGTCGATGGTAAGAACAGAGACGTCGAAA
Organism: Euborellia annulipes; assembly: GCA_023213315.1. Classification (NCBI taxonomy): domain Eukaryota; kingdom Metazoa; phylum Arthropoda; class Insecta; order Dermaptera; family Anisolabididae; genus Euborellia; species Euborellia annulipes. Next base: position 81,892 of record JAKCPI010008017.1, read on the forward strand.
GTCCCGCCGCCGATATCAAAGATAAGTACATTGAGTTCGCCTCTGCCCTTTTTGTCGAGGCCGTAGGCGATCGCGGCGGCTGTCGGTTCATTGATGATGCGTAACACATTGAGTCCAGCTATTGTGCCAGCATCTTTGGTAGCTTGGCGTTGGGAATCATTGAAATATGCCGGAACGGTGATCACTGCATTGGTAACCTTACATCCTAGGAATGCCTCAGCTGTTTCTTTCATTTTCGTTAATACCATTGAGGAGATTTCTTCCGGAAAGAATGTCTTCGTCTCGTTTCGAAACTCAACCTGAAATTAATCATAAAATATTTTTAAAATACCCTATATCCCTGAGCCCCAAATTTTTAAATTTTTCCGTTTTTCCCTGAGGGGGGCCTCTCAAAGAGAAATTTTCATTACATTTTTTTTTTTATAAATATATGGGGGCCTATGCCGGCTCTGGGCCTGGGGCAGACCGCCCCCTCCCCCCTCCTTCGGTTCGCCACTGCCGATACGACCTAATAACTTTAAATTAAAATAATTTAAAATATTATCTAGATGAGGGGAAAAAACGGAGGGTGACATTAGGTGACATTATTTTTCACCAGGTATAGGCCTTTATTTAAAAAAAAAATCAAAGAAAAAAAGTAACTAATCCATACATAGGGAAATGAGTGATACACGGCAAGGATTCTCAAATTTAGTAACTAAACAGTTGATAGGAAAGGAGAATGCAGCCAGGTAATAAGTCTCCACGAAATTAAACTCTCTGTTCAGGAAACAGTTTCGGTTTTAATGAGAAATACAGACTGTATGACAACTCCTATTGACTCAATGCTTTGCTATTTGAGTTCATACTCTCAACTATTGGACTGAGGATGGTTTTATCTCATTAAAACCGAAACTGTTTCCTGAACAGAGTTTAATTTCGTGGAGACTTATTACCTGGCTGCATTCTCCTTTCCTATCAACTGTTTAAATACAACAGCCACTTTAAATCTTCAAATTTAGTAACTAAAGCTATTTAAGAAAAATTTTAGTTTATAAAATTCTATAATCCTCTCAACTTTTATTTGCGGTATTTCAATTAAATTTTCATATTATCTTAAATTTTTTAGATTTCTTCCTAAGTATAGACTATTATAAAATCGCTTTTCCACAACTTCCCCTCTTTTAAAATGCTTTAAAAATTAATTTTGCAGAAATCTTATCTATGTCGATTAGAATATGTATGTTATTTAATTGGCGTTTTGACATTGAAGGTCTTTTACCTAACATAAATGACAAGCCGTGAAAAATTTATCTAACACTGTCCTTCAATCAAAGTTTCACCTGCAAATGGTTGCTTATATTCTTGTTGGTTATATATACGTAATTGTTTGGGGGGGGGGGGTGTTAACTTTTACACTTAACGTTCTTTTTGAAAAAATTTTTTATGACAATATTTCTCAAGCATTAATAGCTATCCTTCATTAGCGGGTGGAAATTGAGCAATTCACTTATAAGTTAACGTAAAATATATATAATATTATTTAAATTTACCTAACTCACACTACTAAACTATAATACATTAGATTTTTTTTTTGTAATTTTAATTCCAAGTCATTCGGCCGCTGAGACCATTTGAATATTAGTTAAAGCTTCCAGTGGCCGTTCAACTCTACTTGTTTCTGGGCGGCCACCTATCCCCAGTTTCAGCAGAGCTTGACGTTGCTTAACTTCAACGATCTCGGTGGAAGTTCCTCTTCGTCTATGAGATGTTGCAAATTTTTCAGAGTAACACTGTTATATTGGGCACATGTTTACGGCGTGGTTCTTTACCGTACTGAATTTTGATTATTTTTTAAATGATAAAAAACTAATAAAAACTCAGGTGACTCAACTCAAAAGGCCATCTAGCCCATAATAGTTTTATATTTATTTTTTAAATAATTATCTTGTAAATTTTCTATGTAGTCAATTCCTAAACCCTTTAGGTAATAAAATTATTGAATTGGAAATGCGGTAGATGATCGCATTTGATTCCTTGCTTTTGAATTGAGCCATCTTAGCTTTTATTAGTCTTCTATCAATTAAAAAAATAATCTTTATATAATATCAATCAATAAAGAACCACACTCTAAATGCGCGCTCGATATATCAACGTTTTACGCTAGGAAAGCAAATTGTAACACCTCATGGTTCCGTAGTCTGAGTTGGAAAAATTTAAATAATATTATATAACTATATTTAATAGACAGAGAGTAACTTTTAACTCACATTAAAATTGTTTGATTTCCAGCTGGTGATGAAGGAATGATACATCTTAATGCATCAAAAATTTTTGGCAAATTATTGAATAAAAAAACTTTCACAATCCAAAATTTTAATTCCCTAATTTTTTTAACGAAACATTTACATTAAATACTTGTTAGTAAATTTTCTTCTCAGTCTTTAATTTATTTTTGAGAGATTTTTAAATCGATTTAGGCAAAGATGGTGCCAGGATTTAGTTCTGGGGGAATCCCAAAATGTTTGATTCAGGCGATGGGAGAGGCAGTGGCGCATTCAAGGAAAGGAGAGTATTGGGGGTTTATAATTTTTGGTCCCGAATTCAAATGCATGATTAAAATCAAAATATTAATATTTTTTATAGCTGAATATTTTTCGAGATCTATTATTTGAATAAGATAATAGTATTCAAAATACCTCGATTCGGACTTTAACTGAGTCATAGATATATTTAACAAGACTGTGAGTGTTTTTCCGAATCGAGGTATTTTGAATGCTATTATCTTATTCAAATAATAGATCTCGAAAAATATTTAGCTATAACTTAACCCCGCTGCCCTCTGGGCTTTGCTGCTTACAGTAGTGTGTTAGAGCAGATCCAGATATCTGTCCCTCTACTGGTTAACCAAGCGGCGCATAAGTGGAAAATTTTTCTTTAAAGTTTTTCACCTATTCGTTACGAGTTAGTAACTTGCGAGACTAACTGCATATAAGGGGAAGTGAGTTTTATTGGTGCAGGTCGAGGGTCCGGTGGCCTGGTGCAATGGTTAGCACGCCTATGCTCCGGAAAGGCGGAGATCCTGGGTTCGATTCCCGGGGGCCATGGGATGTTTGGCCTCATCAATAAAAAACACTCACATGTCTTGTTAAAAATATTTTTTATGTCAAAGAGGGGGATACCCCTCACCCCCCGTCCTCTGCAACTGCTAGTGGATTATTGAAAATATGACCTATTGGGTTTTATTAAATAACTGCTTAACATTGTAATAAAATATATTTTTTAATTAAGAAAACATAGTATTTCAGAGAAATCCTCTTTTTTTTATAAGCACTCAATTAATTCATATTAATTTACAAAAAAAAAAGGATATTTCGAAATATTTCTAAGCAAATAATCTGATTAAGAAAACAGAAAAACATTGTTTTATCTGTTTGTTATTTTGTTAATGATAAAATTTATATCAAAATATGAAAAAGGATTATTTTATTAATATTTAATTTTAAATACTTGATCAGAGATCATTTTCTCAAACATATCCAATCCATAAGCTTAAAAAAAAAAAAAAAAAACAGCCAAAGAAAAAAAATCTTTTTTTTTTTAAGATTTAAAATAAAAATTTTTTCTCTCTTAAGAAGTATTTCTATCTAGATCTATATGTTTTATCGGCTGCAGAGGCTATTTAGAGTTTATATATTCTGCAGGGGCGTATATAGAAATTTTTTTCGGGGGGGGGGGGCCCGAACTCAAAAATTTTTTTAAGAAAAAATTTTTTTTTAAGAAACTAAATTTTTTTTCACACGAAATTTTTTGCGGAACATTTTTTTCTTTTGCGGAATCAAAGTTTTCCACCCTGCAGAAAAATTTGTTGCGCTGATGTCTGTATATCCCTATATATGTATGTGTTTGGGAAATTTCGGGGGGGGGGGGCCGGGCCCCTCGGCCCCCCCTTATATACGCCCCTGATATTCTGATTGTATTTGAATTTATAGTGGCTACTATCCAGTGGTGTAGCGAGCTCAATTCGTGCCCGGGGCACAATACCTTTTTAGCGCCCCCCCCTCCCCAATCTAAACCATAAAACCATATAATATTATATGTACAATATACAAAATTATTATATTACACTGGTACTAAATTTAAAATAATATATTTTCCAGAAATCAATTATAATAAAAATAAAAATTATCCAGCAATTTTTTTGTTTTCTGGGCCATTTGGCGCCCCTTTGTGAGTAGCGCCCGGGACATGATGCTCCCCTTGCCCTCTCCTCGCTACGCCACTGCTACTTTCTCTCACTTCTCTTATAAGACTTCTCTTAAAATTTAAAAGACAGACATTTTTAAAGGGTCGTTAAAAATGTCCTCACAATTTTAGAGACTAAAAGAAAATATTTCTATTTCTTGTTTTTTTTCATACCTTTGAAATTTCTTTTGAGTTCAATTCAGATTTACATTAATAAATCCACAAGTATCAGCTACTTTTATTATAATAACATTCATTTTATATAAGGGAAGCTCATTATAATAAACATTTTTAATTTAACAAATTTTTTAGTTTTTAATCAATCACAATCAATGAACGTTTAATTGACAACTTTTTAAAGAAAATTATTTCTTGATAAGAATAGAAAGATCGTCCCTCGATTAAAGTACCGAATCCATATGTCATTTGTGTAAATGTGGAAGCATAAAAGAATTATACCTGAATTTTAGGCTTCCCACTCTGGTTAATAACTCGAAAAGGCCAGTGTCTCATATCAGATTGAACAGTGACGTCATCATATCTCCTTCCGATGAGCCTCTTAGCATCGAATACTGTATTGTTGGGGTTGAGAGCCACCTGATTCTTAGCTGATTCACCAATTAATCTTTCTTTATCAGTGAAGGCAACATAACTGGGGGTAGTTCGATTGCCTTGGTCGTTGGCGATGATCTCCACCTTTCCATGCTGAAATATACCCACACAGGAGTATGTGGTACCGAGATCAATTCCTACAGCTGGTGATTTCCTTGACATTATTCACTAAAAATCATTTTTATAAACTATCTTAATAGTTTTTATAAACATTATTATTTACCTACGTTATTTTATAAAATTGATAACCTTAAGAATAATACATTTTTATTTAGATCTTGTCTTGTTTTGTTTATTTATTATAAAAATTTTGAAGTTACTTAACAATGTTTGTTTACATTAAAATAGGTTCAATTTATATTCTAGTAAGATTGAAATTAAATCTTAAAAAAAAAAATAATAGATTAAAATAAAAGACATTCAGCTGAAAAAAATATAGAAAAATGCTTAGTTTTTGGTATAGTAGCGATTAAATTCTTTCTTAGGAGAAGAGGGGCAATTGACACGAGTCCATTTTTTTTTTGGTTTGTTTACAATTGTGCAAATGAAATGACCTTTATCTCAGATTTAGGTTAATGGCGCTTGGTTCCTTCGTGCATAACATTGTCCATTTGTTGGTTATAAAAATTTTTGTCCAAAGTATACCTGGTATTTGCTCACAATGGCCCAAATAGTCAGGGGTAAATCTTCAATCTCTTCTTCTTACCAATGAGTTCGTAATAGCTCCTAAACTAATACGCCACTTAATATAAATAAGTTTAATTATTAATTAAGGTTTTATCATAATCTTCTTTGTCCTTGCCTTTTTCCGGATGATTTTTCATTCATTTTTTGTAATTATTGTTTTGCGGTCAATTTAATTGAATCTCATTCACACTATTAAGAATTAGGTCAATAACATTTTGTTATAGATTGGTTTTCGTTTTGTCATTTTAACAAATATTTATCTATGATAGAAGAATTTTTTCAATAAACATTTCTCTGTAATTTTTTATGGAACTAGTAATATTGACATATTAAATTTAAATATTAATCTTTATCTATTTGAGTGCAATATCTTATATTTCAAAAAAAATTATTTAACAAATAATCTAATTATTTAAACTCTGAAGGCTTTTTTCATTTACGTACTTTTAAAATCAAATTCGTTTATATAAAAAGATTCATTAACCAAAAGGAGCCCAGAGGGGCCCGGGCTCCACTCACTGGACTTTAAAAAATTTCAGATAAAACATCTGCTTAAAATCAAATAGACTATTATTTATTAAAGTAAAGTTTATTTATTCCACTAGGACAGTGATGGCTAACCTATGACCCGTGGGTCAGTGGGACCCTGAAGCTTTTTAAATGACCCACGATTGCTACTCACAGGAAATTCATTTAAAAAAGTTGCACGTGAAAGAGGAAAGAAAGAACTAAAATTTCTAAATCGTCCAAACCACGCCCATTTTTACCCGTTAAGCCAATTGAATTTTAAAGATGTTTAGGTTTACAAAAATACTCAGTTAAAAATTTTTAAACTTTGGTGCAAATGGGCATTAGTGACTTACGAGCTAGTATAAAAAAAAATTTGAACAAAATTTGACCCACGTCTCAAAAAGGTTCGCCATACCTGGACTAGGACTTACTAAATTTTTATATTGTAATTATATTAATTTTTCTGGTGTGACAAACACAAAACACAACTTTCAATTACCGAAGGGCAGGCACAAGATTTTGAAATTTATTATGGTGATTAAAAAAAAGGGTTATTTCTTTGGCAGGGAAGCTAAACTGAGGAGGGAGGCGGGGACTGATTTTTCTTTTGAAACTTAAAAAATTTTCTAATGAATTCTATTATTTTTTTCCGGCTCTTTCTGAAATCATTATTGCTGACGAATTATCCTAAATGATTTCGAAAACTTCATGCTTAGGAGGGAACCGTGGGGCAAGACGGGGTAGCGAGCTAAGATGGGGCACCATTGCTACTGGCTCTATTGGTGCTGCGATCAAGCGGCAAATGGAGGAAACTAGTAGTTCTAGATATTAAGAAGCTGCTATGAATTTGCCACCCATTTTGAGTGAATAGTTTGTCTTCAGGGCCGTAGACAGATTTGACAGGCTCCGGGGCTACTTAATAATACGCCCCCCCCCACCCTAAAAGTTTTTTCTAGTTTGTGATAGGCTATTGTGGCCTTCACGCCAACAATTTTTTTGAACAGTTTTTGACACAATTTTTGAAACAGTTATACATAGCTTACAATATTTATTTTTATAAAAAAGTTATTTAAAAATTTTTCGGAGGGCCCGGGCCCCTTCAAGAAAAAAAATTTCAAGAAAATGATTTTTTTAAATTTATATTTTAGCCATTGGAATTATTTTTTATTAGAATTTTAAGGTTGGAACGCAAAGGGCCCGGCCCCCTCAGAGGACCCGGGCCCCAGGGATATAGCCCCCCCCCTGTCTGCGGCCCTGTTTGTCTTGCAAAGATTTTTTTTCGTGAAAGAGCTGTTATTTTTGTCCGAAAGTATGTTTGCATCCTTCCCGTTACGTATATGACTGCATCTATATATTTCAATGAAAAGTGTAGTTTTTTAGGGTTAGTTTGCATATATTACGATTGTTTAAAAAAATCTCATTCGACAATGGCGACACTGATAACTTAAAAAACGCGTCCCTAAGTCAAGATGGGGAATTATTAAGCCTATGAACCAAACAAAATAGGCTTCCCCGCCTTGGCACTCTAAATATCAATATTAGGCTATAGGTAGACAAATAACATTTTCATATTCCCTCCATCTCTCTCAATAACTTCAAACTGTGAAGATTAGAAAAATTGACACTAGTGGCAGCACTTACTGAGAGCGCCTTATAGTTATGCAAACTCTTTTCAGTAAAGCCAATTATCATGCATAGTTAAAAGGGGCTCGCAATTACATTTAAAATTGGTTGACTACCTTTAAAGTTAAGCAAAAATCTGGTGTGACTGGTCGCACAACACACACTTTCTCTTAACTTCAGTAATTGAAAGTTATATTTTGTGCTTTTTTTTTAACACACTTTCTCATTCACACTCACACGCATTCACACAACCTTTTCGGCAATCAGGCCATATAAGACTGACGATATGTATTTATGTTATTTGCCTAGCCTTCACCTGTTACCATCTATATTTGTTATCCAAATGGCTCTTTTGTGCTTGTAAGACAAAATTTTTGTATCGACATGAAAAATTACAACTTTAAAGTACTAGTACCCTTTCGCCTATTTTATTTAAAAGCTTATTTTCGCGCCTCAGGAGAGTACTTAACTTTAATATAAACTTTCAACCTCGTAGCTCATTTCCTTCTAGCTTTATTTTGAACACAGGCCAGCAGACACACACACACACACACACACACACCCCCCACACACGGGGGCGCCGGAAGGGGTGTGGGGGGGGGGGGGGGGAAAAATTTTTTGGAAAAAAATAAAATTTTTTAAATTTTAAAAATTAAAAAAAAAAAAAAAATAAAAAAAAAAAAAAAATAAATTAAAAAAAAAAAAATTTAAAAAAAAAAAATAAAAAAAATTAATGGTTTTTTTTTAAAAAAATTTTTTTTTTTTTAATTTTTTTTTAAAAAAAATTAAAAAAAAAAAAAAAGCCCCCCCCCCCCCCCCGGGTGGGGGGGGGTTTTCTCCCCCCCCTTTCGGGGGCCTCACACACACACACAAACACAGACCATTTTGCGGAACCCACTTTTTTAACTCAGCTTAGCGGGCCTTCAAACGTGTATATCCATCAAAATTTCAACATCGAATTTTCGACATGAATACTTTCTCTTTTTCTAAATAAATCAATAAGAGAGAGTAAAAATAATTATTTAATAAATAAATTTAATGCCTTTTTTTTATTTATATATATATTGAGTACACTATATTAGTATTACATTCATTGATATATTATATGATTTTATTTTTGAATCTTTGCGGTTAAATTCTTTACTTCAGTATATCATCAAAAGATAGCATGAGCATCGTAAAATCCAACTCATAATTTGTATGATAAATCAATTTACAGCTTGGGGGGTTTTTAAAATAACATTATTGACATCTGGAACTTTAAGATGTATCGAAGCAAGAGGGGATGTTTTAATAGACCCCTTCCTTGGAATGCATAAATATTTTACAGTATATGATCACATTTTTTGAATATACGAATGCTCGTGTTTGGTTACTGGGAGATAGGCAACCTAAATGACCAAATCACTTATTGTTCCTTTAAGATTACCAATCTCGGGGTCTAAATGGCCTTCAATGCCGAAAAATACCTTAAATGAAAATAAAAAAAATTACACCAGCGTCTTCTTTAGAGCAGACAATGAAGATGCTATAATTAAATTTTTTATATAAGCCTAATTATTTTTAATTTAACAAGTGGACATTTAGAGAAGCTTACGAAAAATTAAAAAATTCATTGTGGGTTGGTCATTTGTCAACATCCATCCACAAATTTTTAGGTTCTACTGTAAATAAAAATATTTCTCATACAAATATAATTCATTTAATAAAGATTACAACGTTACAAGTTTCTAAGTAGACCTATAAATTTTTTTTTTTTAATATTTACTAAAAAATTAAAAGAACGCAGTTTTTTATCAAAAAAAGAGAAAAAAATAAATTAAAATAAAAATATTTTTATGCTTCTCAGTGTTTGGGTGGTTGAAGAGGGGGAGGGGGGGGGGGCAAGTCCACTGCCTAAGGAAGGTAAATGATTAAATCTGCTCCTAGATACAATATGCGATTCAGTCACCTTCTTGTAATTTAATTAGAGTACCAACTTCTAAATAAACATTTATCATAATAAATACATTATTTTTTCTTTCCCTGAAAATATCTATAATTTCAAAAAAAAAAAATCACCCATAATTTCAAAAAAAAAATCACCCACAATAATTCACCTTAAAAAATTATTTCAGATGAAATTAAGTATATAATTTGAAATAAAATGCGGTAAAAGTGCTTTCTCAGATGTTTTAGAATTAGGTGGGAATGCGTGTTCCATTAGAGTTAAGGAGGAGGCGGGGGCGGATCGAGTGACGAGCAGACGGCGCCAGGTAATTGGTCCCCGGCTACAGGTAATGACAGACGTCTCTCGTTGCCAGGACATGGGCCGCCAAAATTTCAGGTAGTCCCATTAACCATTCTAACTAATAGATATCGAATTTGAGTTTTTATTAATGTCATTTTAGATTTAATCTAAATAAATTTAATTATTTTATTTTGATAATACTCCTATGCTCAGGGGCCCACATCTTGTGGGTACGTGAATAGCCACCACGAGCTACCCGAGCTGGGACTGGCAGTCCCTTTGTTCTTGTCTGTCCCTTCCTTCTACATTTTCAACGGGACGGGCCGGCCTGTTCTATTTCTTCCGGTCGCAACAAACCCATTCAATCGACCCCGCATTGCGGGAATAAGGCTAGGAAAGAAGATTTTGATAATACTCCTACGTTAACCAAATAAATAAAAAAATGCTACATTTTACATATAATGCTTAATAGTCTTATTTCTTATTTATTTTATTTATTTCTTATTATTATTATTATTTGAAATTCCTACCGGGATCCCCGTTTATTTACCTGAGGTGCTTTAGTGTACGAAGACACACACCTCAAACCCAACCGGCCTCTGGCCGTAGCCATCTACCGGCACCCCGTGAAGTTACATCATTTCCTATCTCTAACTCCTCCTCCTACTTTCGTCTCTAGCTAGTGAACTAATCCTTATTTCTGGTTCCACCCGGCTCCTTTTATCCAACCTCTTCTATACTATGGGAGGATGTCCTGGTTTTAGGAGGGACTCTCTCAACACCGGTGTGTAGCCTACTCCTTGAGAAGAAATGCGTCTTCTTTACGTCCCTTCAACAGGACTGGATGTCACAGCAACTCTCTCTCCTCGTAGAGTTGCCAGGGGGCTATTGTGGTGGGATCCAATATTCCAATCCAGCGCCTGTTAGAGGATTTGTTTACATTAAATAAATATTTTTATTTAATGAAAAAATCCAACCTTTTAGTGGACGTTTTCATGCTATTTATCGAGAAATGTATATGTCTGAAATATAAATAATTATTTTCCTTTTTAAAAGTAAAAGCAAAGGATATATATTGGCTTACGAATAGGGAAATCTGTAAACTCGCGCACTCATTTCGATAGGAAAAATCTTTGTATTATTAATATTTTATAATTTGTAAAAAAACATTTTGCTTTTTTCCGTAATATTACAATACTATTTTGAGGTAATTTATAGCTGACGAGCCCTTCGGTATGGCTTTATTTAATAATATATTACATTCATCCCAACCTGGTATCTAGATTTCTTTTCTCTTTAGAAAATGACATAAAGAAATTGTCACTTAACAAGAATTCATCAGTTCCAAATTACTCCGTTGTCAACGACATTCTTTGAAAAAAAAAAGAGCCCGAGTCCCTTTTATAGTAGATGATTAATCTTTCTTTTAGAATCTTTCAAATTGAGGATAATGGAAAAAAAGTAAATGGAATGAAATTCAATTTTCTCATTTTAAGTGAGTTTTTGTTTTCTTCCATTTAATAGAAAAATTAATTATTTGCTATTTTGTTTAATACTTTAGGATGAAATTAGTGAAGATCGATTATCATTAAAAAAATTTTTAATTGAAATTGTGGCTTAAGACTTTCAATAAAAATACAGATATTTTTATTCTATTTTTTTAAATCTTTTCGGCATCTTTGGTCATATTGACATATTATTTAAATACGATATACTGTATGTATATATGTGGGAATTAAGGCACTTGTATTTATACCATTTGATTCGGACTACCTGGGATCGAAACCCGACCCCCTTTAAGACTATGAATATTCACATTTGTCAACACCTTTACCCTCTCGACTATAGAGGAGTGGGGATCACATTAATTAATACAATATTAAAAAAGTAATTTTTTTTAAAGTATTCAGCATCTTAGGCCATATAGACTTTCAACGATACACATTATTAACTAACGATATATAAGTTTATATATTAGGAGGTCCAGGCACATTTATTTATGCCATTTGGTATCCAAATAATTTGAATAAATTCATCGGACTGTTTGGGATCCGAACCCGCGCCTCGTAGCTTTGAGATTATTATTATTAATAAACCACTATCAATCACCATTATCCAAATTTTTTAGTTCTTGACAATTCATCTGTTTGGTCATTTCTTCTACTTTAATACCTTAAAAATCTGGTGTGACTGGCGCACAGCACACAACTTTCTCTTACCTTCGGTAATAGAAAGTTGTGTACTGTGCTTGTCTCACCAGATTTTTTGTGTCGACATGTATTTAGTTTCCGACAGTACAGTATATTCGATTTTCAAGATGTAAAATTTATAAGTATGGCAAAATATTTATATTTTGTTACCATGGCAACCATTTCTCCTATCTTTTCTATGGAGTACAAGAGTAAAGTGGTCTTCAGAAGATTTCAATCACAAAATGAGAATATACATTTTAAAGAGCATCTAAAAAATAATTGATTTTTGAATTTAAAAAAAAATCGTTGGAGCGAATTTTGAGAAAATCGAAAAAAACTGAAAAAGTGCATCAGTAAAGTACTAGTACTCTTAGGTCGATTTTGTTCAAAAGCTTCGTGTCACGTCCCATGGGGGTGCCTAACTTAAATATAAAATTTCAACCTCCTAGCTCTTTCCGTTATTGAGATATTTTGTTCACAGACACACACACACACAGACAGACAGACAGACAGACAGACACACAGACAGACCATGTCGCGAAAACCACTTTTTTGGATTCAGGAGACCTCAAAACGTGTATATCCATCAAAATCTCGACATCGAATTTTTGACATGAATCCAATACTTTCTCTCTCTATATAAGGTATATTAGCATATATAGAGGTAAGAGAAAGTAAAAAGAACAACTATATCTAGGCCTATTATACAGTACTACAGGGGCGTATATAGAAATTTTTTTCGGGGGGGCCCGAACTCAAAAATTTTTCTGCGGAAATTTTTTTTTTAAGAAACTAAATTGTTTTTCACACGAAATTTTTTTGCGGAACATTTTTTCTTTTGCGGAACCAAAGTTTTCTATCCTGCGGAAAAATTTGTTGCGCTGATGTCTGTATATCCCTATATATGTATATGTGTTTGGGAAATTTCGGGGGGGGGGGGCCCGGGCCCCCTCGGCCCTGCAGTACTATTTATATAGGATAAAGACGAATTCCCTTATAGGGTCATTAGAGATTAGGACATTCTTATGTAAAATGTTTTAAAAGCATAAATTAATTTTTAAAATCTAACAGGAAGTGAAATCTGATTTCAAATTTAGTTCTCGCCATGTCTACCAAATAAAAAAAAAAAAAAAAAAATTTCAATTTGCCTTTGGAATGAGGATGGACACCTATTCCCTAAGTAGGCAGAAAGATTTCCCTTACAAATTCAAGCACGCACTCGGCCACGATATTAATAAATAAATGGCAGTTGGGCGACAAAGCAGTTTGCAGAAAAAGAAAAAAATCGTAGCGGTGGCGCGCGTGGGTCTCGTGCCTTCCGATTCGTCCTGGTCCCCGGGGAATGTCCTTTTGTCCTCTTTGTCGGTGGCGCTTGTTTCTTCCTTCTCCTACTGATCCAGCATCGAAGAAGCTACCTCCCGGCTACGCATTGGAATTCGGCCACCGTGTTTTTGTCTCAGCTGATTTTTTGATTGCCTCCTATTCGAAAACGCGGCAATTTCTACACACACAAGCCTGAACGAAATTAAGGAATGTCCATTTCAACGGTTTCCCCTTCCCTTCTTTTACCAATCAATTTCTGCATACAGATGCTTTCGCCCCAACCGCTTTATTTATTCTTCAATCTATATTTGATATGGATATTAAACAAATAAGATTTCCTTTAGATGAATAAATGTTCAAGAAAAAAAAAATAATCATATTTTCATAAGTGGCAAAAAAAATAATACATGAAAATTCCTATTTAGTTTTGAATGATGATTAATTCCTTATTATAAATTTTTTTTTTAGATTATTTATATGAACCGTTTTAAAGAGAAATTAATTTAAATTAAAATAAGCAAGACAAAAAAAATATATATATATATATATATATAGGACCTATATAAACTAGAATTTCATTAGCTTTAAATTTGAAATAATTGCAGGGGCGCCGGAACGAATTTGGATCAAGGGGGCAAAAAATTTTTTTTAGAAAATTAAGATAATTTAATAGTATAAAACAAAAACAAATCTACTATAAAGCTTTAAAAATTTTAAATAAAATCACAATTTTAATAAAATTAAAATTTTAAAAAATAGTGATTTTATCAAAAATTTTTTTAGGCTATATTTATACGATTTGAAGGAAATAAATATTTTTAATTTTCTTCTTTTAATTCAATATAAAATGTTTTTAGAAATTGGAAATACAATAAGGTCTATATAAAACATTTTGGGAAAAAATGGATTTCTTACTCTTTTAATTTAAAAGATTTTATTTTTCGAAAGTAAAAATGTATCATTTTTAAAAATAAATGAAATAAAAGAAGACATATTGCCCCTCTGGGCAAGGGCGGATCCAGAGGTGTTTCTCGGGGGGGGGGGGGGGGTAATCTGGTGTGACTCGTCGCACAGCACACTATTTTTTTTTAATTTCGGTAATTTAAAAGCGCATTCTGTACTTGTTTTTCAGAATATAAATACACATCAAATTTTTAAGTATTAATTTTAAAAATTTTACATTAAAAATAAACTTTTTTGCGAAAAAAGGTATTTTTTTCGAACCTCGGGGGAGGGGGGGTAATTACCCCCTTTACCCCCCCCCCCCCTTGTATCCGCCCTTGCCTCTGGGTCCCCTCCTATAGAATGCCAGAGGGGAATATGTACCCTTGCCCCCCCCCCAGTTCCGGCGCCTATGAATAATTGTGCTATCATTAAATAAATGTCTTGTCAATAAAACTATTAAAATTAATGATAATATTTTAAAATACAAACACTACTATTTCATACAAATAAAAGAATCTTGTAAATTATAAATCTAAACTTCCACCTACACATTGGTTTTTATTGCAATATACATAATCAATTATCTTTTTACAATATTACACTGATATATAATGATGGGAACACTATTTAAAAATACGTATACATATGTCTTTTTAAAAGGTGAAAAAGGTTAGGTTATTTTATAAGGATTAAGAAATAAATAAATTAGCATTTAGATTTCTTTGAACTGAAAAAAAAGATTTTTCTAAAAGCACAAGCTCTTGTTTTGTTTTGACATTACTTATTATTATTCAAATTTATCTAAATTGCCGTATATAAATGCTTCATTAATATTTTTCACTTTCTGATAATACAAATAAAAGGATATTGATAGTTCTATGTGGAAATTTAAGTTCTTAAATTTCTCTAAATATTTGTGGGAAGGTGATGGGCGTGGGTATGAAGAGGGGTGAGGAACGAGACAAACAGAAACTTGATTATCCGGATTAATTAAGATTAAGAGTTCACAGGATAATTAACAAAGTCGGATAATCAAAAAATGGAATAATAGATTAAAAAAAGGAAATTTGTAAAAAAAATAAAACTTTTTAAAACAAAAAGTTGGGCTCTTCGTGTTTTTATAGATTACTGGACTAGGACAATCGAGATTCTGCTATTTGCTTACCTCTTAATTCTTTAAACTGACGCCGCCCAATACTACTTTGTGCATTTAAGTTATCGATAAAATTCATTTGAAGTAATTGACTCTCAATTAACTTAAATTGCTATAAACTGCTAATACTTTTTCTACAAGTTTAAATAAAATTTTAAATAATTTATCATTTACGTTTTATTATAAAAGATGGCAATTAAATCCGAAAGAACAAAAATAATTTTTTATTATAAATGAATTTATAATAATTTGAGAAGCAAATCTGATTCATTTCGTAACAGGACATTGAATATTTATGGGCCGTTAGAGAAAAAAAAAATAGATCAATTTTAATATGAGAGTTGGAGGATTGGTGGTTACTAAAACCCAAATTATAATAAAAGAAGATTTTGAATAACAGAAATATTTTGAAGCCTTGGAGATACGGTTGGGACTATAATCGTTGGTGATGGAGCATCTTATGTAATAGGGGTTGATTTTTCAATCAATTTAAATTTATTACTATTAATCCTTTTTTTTTGCGCCTGCGCCATAGACTTCTTCTTGGCTCATGTCGTAGCGGTCAAGATTTCGCATTTTGTCGTATATATACGACTAGTCGAACACCCTCGGCGGGCTTTCGCCTGCCAGGGGGCTGCGCCCCTGGACCTGCTCGCCTTCGGCGAGCAAGTTTATTCCCGATTTGGGATATTTCTTGTTGCAATGCAAGTGTTAAGATGTTAAGGAAGTATCTTATATTCAAGCGACACATGAAACCACTTTGACCGATTGGGCACAGCACAAAAGGGTGTGTTTATGACTGTTTAAAGGGTCAGTCACCTGAGTCCTCTCTTCGCTTTTCAACTGCTGCGTAGCCCCCATCCCCAGCCCAAAGTCAGGTAGGAAGCTGGTTCACACAGCACAAGGGACGCTCTCTAATTTCTAGCCAACTTGTTGATTTTGTGTTCCCATATTGAAGAAATTTGATTATAATTAATTTTACAAAATATTTAAGAGATTCAATTTATTACTACGTTACTCCCTGGTCCATGTACTATATGTGTATAATTTCAAATAGATTCATTGAAAATTGTGGATTTCTATAGAACATATAATACATATTTAATACATACATACATTTTTCCCATTTATTTTTATATATAGATAGATATAGATATATCTACTACAAATATTAAAAAGGATTAGAAGAAGTATTATGTGCAAACAATGATCTCGGGGCTTGGTGTAGGGGTTGGCGTGCTAACCTCGTATACCAAAAGTCGCGGGTTCGGACCCCAGGTAGTCCGATGATTTTATTTAAGCCATTTGGATAGCAAATCTTCAAAGTCTTATATGGCCTGAGTTTCCGAAAAGACTGTGTGAATGTGTGTGTGAGTGTGAGTGCGAATGAGTGTAAAAAGAAAAAAATATGCAAACAATACTTGTTATAATTATATGTAGGCTATATTTCCATTTTTAGAGGCGATTAGCCGAGGGGATAAAGCAGTTAAGCTTATAATCCTAATTTGAAGACAACTCGAGTTCAAATCCAACTCATGGCAATAAATTATCCAACTCTATTTGAGATGCCTCTTCCTGAGGAAGGAAACGGGAACCCACCTCAGTATCATTCCCATGAAAGTTACTTTTCAGAGTAACCACAACGTGTCAGGGCTGACACTAACGACTGAGAGAGAGAGAGATTTCCATTTTAATAATAACTAACGCCGAACATGTAATAACAAATTCACGATTGATAATGGAACAATAAATTTGTTAAACATATGGATGCTATTTTTGTAGCTCCTGATTTAGTTCCTTCTACAGACAATTACAACCAGACCCAGCAATTTTGGAGGGGAGAGCAATGGAGGTAATAATGATTTAGTTCCGGATTCAAATTAGCATTATTACTTTTGCATGATTATATTGATAATATTCTGCTCAAAAGGAGACCCCCGGACCCCTTTGCCCCCCTCCACTGGGATCGCTAGCAATTATAATCATTTGCATGGTCTAAATGCATTCAAATAAAAAAAAGTATTAAAAAAAAAAACAACTAATAATTATAATTAATACTAGCCTATCGCTGTCTAAATGCATCTTTTTTTATCTCTCTAATTTTTTACAATTTTTTTAATTCTTATTTATTTCGGCCCTGGCATTATTATGACAAAAAAGAAACTAGATCAAAAAATAGAAGAAAAGAATGTAAGATGAATGTAAATTCCTTGCCTACCCACGCACTGTGTCCCCGAGCTATTGTAATAAAATATAACCTAGGTGAGGTCAAGCTACTATTATTTTAAAACCCATCTTCTTTACCCTCAGGTCTTTTCTTATATCACTGCTACACCACTTTTCGTGTCGAGTGCTCTTATATAGGGCTTGGGCCCTCTCTCTAAACATAGTGATTTGAACAAGTCGTGTCTTTGCGTTAGGGTTAGAGTACCCGAGGGGCACCCTATAATTTGTGAATTAAGAAAAATTGTCTTCAAAAGACAGGTACTCAATTGCCTTTTTTATTTTTTTTACTGACCACACCATAATTTCGTAAATAGAAGGGGAGTTTATTCATTTTATTTTATAATTCTCGAAAAATTATTTTATTTACCTACATTTAAATTTACCACGGCCAAGTCTCAAATGTATACATATATATATAGAGAGAGAAAGTGTTGGGTTCATGTCAAAAATTCGATGTCGAGATTTTGATGGATCTTCACGTTTTGAGGTCCCCTGAATCCAAAAAAGTAGCTTTTGCGACATGGACTGTCTGTCTGTCTGTGTCTGTTCAATTATAGGTTGAAATTTTATATATAAGTTAAACACCCCCCGGGAGCGTGAAAATAAGCTTTTAATCAAAATCGCCCAAAGAGTACCAGGTACAAGTACTTTACTACCATAGTACTAGCTAGTACTTTACTGATGTACTTTTTCAGTTTTTTTTTCGATTTTCTCAAAATTCGCTCCAACGATTTTTTTTAAATTCATAAATCAATTATTTTTTAGGTGCTCTTTAAAATGTATTCTCATTTTGTCATTGAAACCTTCTGAAGACCACTTTACTCTTTTTTTTTTTTTTTTTTTTTTTTTTTTTAAACATTCACACTTTTTTCTCATTCACACTCACATTCACACACACATTCATACAGTCTTTTCGGCAACTTAGGCCATATAAGACTTTGACGATAACCGTTGTAGAGAATATATCTATTGTGGGGTCAGGCATTTCTATTTAAGCCATCTGGTATCCAAATGGCTTAAATAAAATCATCGGACTGCCTGGGTCCGAACCCGCGACGTTTGGTATAGGAGGTAGGCGTGCTACCTACTACGCCAAACCCGGGGGCCACTTTACTCTTGTACTCCATAGAAAAAATAGGAGAATTAGTTGCCATGGTAACAAAATATAAATATTTTCCCATACTTATAAATTTTACATCTGAATTCAAATGTTCCGGACTATCGGAAACTAAATACACGTCGACACAAAAGATCTGGTGTGACAAGCACAGAACACAGCTTTCGATTGCCGAAGGTAAGAGAAAGTTGTGTGCTGTGCGCCAGTCACACCAGATTTTTTTTGCTTGAATTAAACCTTAAAATTATGTAGCTCATTTAAATTCAATTTTCAAGTGCTTAAAATTATTGACATTTTTTTTTCTTCTTAATTCTTTAATTGACCTGTATTATATTCCTACTCAGAATTAAGTAAATAAAGACTTTGAGACCGGGTGTCCCGCAGGCAACTAACAGTTCGTTAATTCCAATCTCTCTCTGATCATTTGCAAAACGACTATCACTTGAGGATTCTTGACTTGAAATGCCTTTAGGATGATATATATCTTAGTTAATCATAATTTAATAATATGAAAAAATAATTTGGAAAAAAATATCTTTAACCTAATAAGGAAAATTAACTTCATTTTTAAAAGAAATATAAATTTCTCTTTAATAAGGTGTAAGAGAACGAATTTTAGCCCATGGGCTTGGTGTAGTTGGTAGCGCACCTACCTTGTATGTCGGGGGTTCGGATCCCAGGCAGTCCGATGATTTTATTTAAGCCATTTGAATACCAAATGGCTTAAATAAGAATGCCTGGACCCCTATATATATATTCATAATAAAGTTATCGTATAAAGTCTGAGTTGCCGAAAAGACTGTATGTATGTGTGTGTGGATGTGAGTGTGAATGGGAAAAAAATGTGAGTGTTAAAAAAAAATGTTTCTTTAGTTTTAGTTGTCTCTAACTGTGTCTCGATAATATTTCAACATTTTGATTAAATAGCTTGGAGTATTTTACGTTTACAATGTAAATTTTAATATAAGCCCTCGGGGCTTGGTGTAGTTGGTAGCGTGCCTACCTTCTATACCGAACGTCGCGGGTTCGGACCCCAGGCAGTCAGATGATTTTATTTAAGGCATTTGGCTTAAAAAGAAATGCCTGGACCACCAATAGATTAAACATACGTGTATCGTTAAAAGTCTTAAATGGCCTAAGTTGCCCAAAAGACTGTGTAAATAAGCGAGTGAATGTGAGTGTGAATGAGAAAAAAGTGTGAATGTTTTTATTTAAAAAAAAAAATAAATAAATAATATAACATAGGCTATCTGTTGAGTAGGATTCGGGCATTATTATGCAATATTCCCATAATATGGCATAAGATGCAGGGCCGACTTTACGTTTAAGCACATGATGCGTGGCATCGGGGCGCTTCCTTATAAGGTCACCATAATATACGCAAAAAAAAAATTAAAAATTTTTAAAGGCGGCAAAAATTTCGTGTCTCTAAAAAAAAGGTAAAATAATTTTCACGGCCTGGAGAAAAATGTTCCGCGGGGCGGAAAACTTAGGTTTCGCGAAAGCAAAAAATTTTGTTTCTTTAAAAAAAAATTTTCCTCAGAAAAATTTTTGAGTTCAGGCCTCCCCCCTCCCGAAAAAATTTCTATATATGCCCCTGGTTATAAGGCGTCAATTACTGTTCTGTCAAAATCCTAGAGTCGGCCCTGATATTATGTCTTAATAAATATTTACTTTTACCAGAAAACCAAACCAAGATCCTTTTGTCACAGGGGTGGGTCTTATTTTTTATTTAATATTATAAATTACAATTCGATAAAATATTTTCATGTTGAAATTTTTTTTTCTAATCACCATTTCTTTTAAAGATATGTAAAACATTTATTTAAATAATTATTTTCACACTAAATGCACTAATGAATATTAATGTTTTTTTGTGGCGGAGACAGTGAAAATAACAGCCAGTGTATAATATTAAATGTGAGGTGGGTAAATATAGGTGTTCCTTAGAGGTATTTCAAAGTGAGATGCTTCGCTTCGCGTCTATTTCGATCTTCGACGACGTAGAAAAATTGACGCCTACGCCGCGATGGCCGCCGCCCCAGCTGCTGCTCCTGTTTGTCCCTCGGGAACTTGGAATCAAATCTGCCGTGCGATTCGGGAAGCGGGTGGATGGCTAGATCAAAGCGTTGGCCTCCGTACAGGACAGGTAGCTTAGAAAAAAAATAAAAAGGAAAAAAAAATCTCACATGGGAAAAAGTCGCGTCTCTAGGAACTCTGAAGCGTGAAGTCAAAATAACGCCCCCCACTCCACCACCCCCGCATTCTCTCAAAATAATTATGTCATTTGATTTATTTATAACAACACACAAAAAAAAGCTTTTTTTTTTAAATCTTGACTTGAATTGATTAAATGAAGCATTGTTTGTTGTCTCTTGATTTATTTAATTAATTATCTAGAGATCAATTCAAAATCTTAAAAAACATTTTTTTCACTTGAGAAACAATTTTTTTTTTTCTTTGTTGTTTTTGATTTTTTTTTTTAGTATTAGTTCTCGAGGAAAACATTACGTTGGCGTCTTAATGTGTCAGAATGATATAAATAATACTATCAAAAAATTTAAATTTCAAAGTTTAAAAATTATTCAAATATATATTTTTTATTATTTCGCTCCTAATTTTGTACATAGACTTAATTTCATTGTTTTTTACTTTATCTTATTAGAGTATATTCTATTTATTTATTCACACTTATTTATACATCTTTACTACATATATATTTATACAAAAAAAAAAAAAAGTACAGGGAAAATGGTCTTCGGCTAAGTACCTTTAGGATAATAAAATAAAAAAAAAAAAAAATACTTTATCTTACCTATATAAAGAGAAGAAATATTGGAATCATGTCAAATACACGTTTTGAGGTCTCCTGATTTCAAAAAAGTGGTACCCCAAAATGACCTGTTTCTGTGTCTGACTGAACAAAATATCTCAAGGACAAAAAGGGCTAGGAGGTTGAAATTTGATATTTAAATTAGATGCTCACCTGGTACGTAACACTAATAAAAAAAAATCGGCTACAGAGAACTAGTACTTTACTAATATACTTTTTCAGTTATTTTCCATTTTCTAAAAATTCGCTCTAACGATTTTTATAAATCAATTATTTTTTAGATGTTCTTTTAAACGTATATTCTCATTTTGTTTGAAGCACACTTTACTCTTGTATTTCATATGAAAGATAGGAGAAATGGCTGCCATGTTAAAAAAATATAAACATTTTTCTATGTTTATAAATTTTACATCTTGAATTATAATGTACCTTACTGTCAGAAACTAAACATGTGTCAATACAAAAAATCTGGTGGGTCAAGCTCAGAACACAATTTTTAATTACCGAAGATAAGAGATATTTGTGTGCTGTGCGACAATCATTCCATATTTTTGTTTTTCTATTTTCTAATAATTCATATTCTTTCTAATTGAAATAATTTGGATCTTTGCCAATTATATATTAGTAAAAGATTCCGTCCCCACCCCCACTCTCGGAGGCTTTAGCCCAAAGGTGGCATCCCATTGGCTATCTAACCTGATAGAGCAGCCGGGGCTCGAGTTTATATGTTAACTCAATGAGAAAAGTTTCCTTTATATATAATAGCAAAGTCAAAGAGGCTTCAGTAGAGTGGGGGCAGTGATAAGTGAAGCACCTTCCGTGTTAAAAATTTCATTCCTCATTTGGAACATGGCGACGCGTGGGGCAGACGTGTCTCAGCTGGGCTCCTGCAAAAAATTCCCTTTTCTTCTAAACTTGAACGACATTTAAGGTAAATTTCATTTCTCCAAATACATTAATACTTGATTTATTATTTTAAATATTATAATTATAAATGCCTCCACAAAAAATTATTTTATAAACGTAATTAATGATATTACAAAATGTATTCAAATGAGTCAATGTGGGAATATAACAAAATATTTAGGCGTATATATGGAGGTGATCCCAAGTTTGTTTCTAGACGATAAGTACATTTAGAGTTATTTTTTTATTAATTTGATGAAATAAATATTTAAATACAAATACTATAAGTACTGGCCTTCTGTGCCAAGGGTCACGGGTTCACATCCCGTCTCATGCGACAATTTTTTTCAATTTAATTGGATACCATTAAATTGAAATAAATAGAGACGGGGTCTAAATGGCCTCTGTTGCCGAAAAAAGACCTTAAATAAATTAAAAAAAAAAAAAACTAAACGTATTTGATTTGGCTCTCCCTGCTTGAATCTTATTCAAGGGTCCATATGCAAGTCAGGACCAGTTTGTTGGATTGGTTAATAGGAATATTCTTGCAGTTTATATATCGTTATCTTTTTCCATGCAATCGGCTGACTTATTTCTCGTAATTTTTCATTTAAACTTAACTAGCTGCGTCACACGTCTTCGGTAGGCATTTAGTCAGCCAAATTTCAACCTCTTGAACCCCCTTAGATATTTACATCCATTTTTACGTTCTCTTACCTCAATATATTACTTTCTCTTACCTCTATATATGTTAATATATATAGAGAGAAAGTATTGGTTTCATGTCGAAAATTCGATGTGGAGATTTTGATGGATCTACACGTTTTAAGGTTCCCTGAATCCACAAAAGTGGTTTTCGCTACATGGTCCGTCTGTATGTCTGTGTGTGTAGTCTGTCTGTCTGTGAACAAAATATCTCAAGAACGAAAAGAGCTATGAGAATGAAATTTGATATTTAAGTTAGGTACTCCCATGGGACGTAACCTGCTCAGGGACCCACAGCTTGTGGGTACGTGGATGGCGACCACGAGCTACCCGAGCTGGGACTGGCTGTCCTTCTGTTCTTTACATGTCTGTCCCTTCCTTCCTCTTTATATTTTCAACAGTCGTCAGACCGTGCCTGTTCTATTTCTTCCGGTCGCAAAAACCCATTCCGCCGAACCCGCACTGCGGTAAATAAGGCTAAGTAAGAAGAAGACCCCCATGGGACGTAACATAAAGCTTTTGATCAAAATAGGCCAAAGAGTACTAGTACTTTGCTGATGTACTTTTTCAGTTTTTTCGATTTTCTCAAAATTTGCTCTAACGATTTTGATTAAATTTATGAAAGAGAAACGCTAAATTTTTAGTAAATTTTTTTTTATTAGTTTTCAAGGTAATATTTCCAAATATTTCGGAGACCTATCGGCACTCCTTCTTCAGTGAAATTGTTTGAAGCACACTTTACTCTTGTACCTCATAGGGAAGATAGAAGAAATGGTTGCTATGGTAACAAAATATAAATATTTTGCCATGCTTATAAATTTTACATCTTTGATTCTAATATATCGGTGGGAACTAAATATATCTCGACACAACAAAATCTGGTATGACAAGCATAGAACACAACTTTCGATTACTTAAGATAAGAGAAAAGTTTTGGTGTTGGACCAGGGTTTGGTGGGCAGGTGCAAAGGGTGCCTCGGAAGACTGGAGATCCTGGGTTCGATTCTCGGGAGCCAGGTCCATTTGACCTACCAACAAAAACACATATATTCAAATTTGTTAAATAATAAAATAGACTTCCCACTTTGAAATTCCCTTCCATTCATTAAATATAAAAAATAGATTTTCCATTCCTCCTTAGTTATTATTAAATGTCAACTTATAAATAATATTGTTAGTTTTCAAACGGATCAACAAATCATATTTTTCTTACTATTATTTTATAATATTTAGACAAATTTTGATGTTTTTGTAATTAATCAAAAATTTTACTATTCTTGAATCATATTTCAAAAAAAAAAAAAAAAAAAAGAAATGAAATGTTAGGCTGAAATGATGAAGGGAATTGGTTGTTTAAAGTGGTCGATGTCATCTTCGCTGACAGTTTTAAATTAAAAGTTCATCTTGAACAAACGAGAAAACATGCAGAGTAGGGAGGTTGGCGCCGACGGCCGTCGGCGTCGTCGGAGGCCGTCGAAAAGCAGGCGCCCTTTGCCCCGGGGAATTAAGAGATTTATTAAATATTTAATAAATTTAATCTCATCCTTGTAAAACATTTCTCAAAGATTTTTTCGATTCATTTCTTCTTTTAGTTTATAAATTAGAATATCGGAAAAATTATCCTTCCTTATTAAGAGCAATTCTTGATCAGGAGGTAATTTTCATTTTCTCAATTTATTTTAGTAGTAAAGAGAAGCAATCTTTCATCATCTTTTTGAAAATTCTTGCCTTTGTCGACCTATAAAACAAATCTGGTGTTACTGGCCGCGCCAGATTTTTTGTGTCGACATATATTTCGTTTCCGCTGATATATATTTCATTTTATTTTTTTAAACATTCACACTTTTTTCTCATTCACACACACATTCATACAGTCTTTTCTGCTTACGATAACCGTTGTATTGAATATATCTTTTGGGGGTTCAGGCATTTCTATTTAAGCCATTTGTTATCCAAATGATTTAAATAAAATCATCGGACTGCCTGGGGTCCTAACCCGCTACGTTTGGTATAGGAGGTAGGTACGCTACCTACTACGCCAAACCCGGGGCATATATTTGATTTATAAACATGGGAAAATATTTATATTTTGTTACCATGGCAACCATTTCTCCTATCTTTCTTTCCTATGAATTACAAGAGTAAAGTGTGCTTTAAGAGATTTCAATGACTAAATGAGAATATACATTTTAAAGAGGATTTAAAAAATAATTGATTTTTGAATTTTAATCAAAATCTTTGGAGCAAATTTTGAGAAAATCGAAAAAAAAAACTGAAAAAGTGCATCAGTAAAGTACTAGTACTTTTTGGCTGATTTTGTACAAAAGCTTTGTGCCACGTGCCAGGAGGATACCTAACTCAAATACCGGTATAATTTTTCAACCTCCTAGCTCATTTTGTTCTTGAGATATTTTGTTCACACACAGACAGACCATGTCGCGAAAACCACTTAATTTTGGATTCAGGGGCCCTCAAAACGTGAAGTTCCATCAAAATCTCGAAATCGAATCTTTGACATGAATTCAATACTTTCTCGCTATATATATATATATAACATATACCTGGTATATGGATTATATCTAAGAAACCTTATAAAATTTATTTCAAATCGAATTTGCAAAAAAAAATTTACGATTTATAGAATGCCATTTCACTTCAACCAAAATATCTCAACTAATGATTTAAGTTTTTTTCCTTATTTTTTACGGAACTTGGCTATGAGCCAGTTTCCCAAAGCTTATAAATACAAATACCGGTAGATTATTTTTGTTCTATTATAATTTAACCGTATTAATTTTACAATTAAATAGTTATATATAGTTTAATTTGAGGCATAATCGAAATACGTTTGGCAAGTAAACTATTAATACTCTCTCTCAGAACTGACATATTATGGCTTCTAGAGGGAGTTACTTTCATGAAAGTATACTGAAGAGTGGCCCGTTTTCTTCCTCAGGAAGAGTTAGATAATTTTTTATCATTAAATAAATTTTAATCTGCGAGATGTCTTCCTTCAATTTAGAATTAAAATCTTTATCTTCTTGGTTAATTGTCTCCTCATTAAATCAGTATAGATCTAATGGTTTCTGTTTTTCCCAATGATCGAGCAGCTAATATTGTTTCAATTTATTTCTTTATTGACGTGCTAGGGGCGACGTTTCGGTCACATATAGGACCATCCTCAGGGTCAAGCCATTGTCAACATATTGATCGTCCAAAGGTTATTCATAATGCGTAGGCTTCTATTTAATTAAACTAGATATTTTTTTTTTTGTAAATATTGAAATAGATTACGAGGATGGGCTATTAAATGTTCAGATTATTGGAAATATTTTCTAATGGGGAGTCAGTTAGATGTATTCATATTTGTAGGTTCAGATGAAGGACAAGAGGCTGGTTGGTCTGTGAATTATTACAATTTTAAAATGCTGATTCACAATATTCATTTCTAAATAAAAATTAAAAGTAAAAGATAAAGATATTTTTTTCAATAAAAGTGGTTCAAAATTATTATTAGAACAATTAGTATTTCGCAAAAGTTAATTTAATACTTTAAAAGCTATTTTGATTTTTTTTTTACATAAATGTTATTTTTAAAAGATTACTAACATTGATAAGATGAGCGATGAAATGTAAAAAAAATATTCATGTCTACGTGGGATTTGAACCCACACTTTAACATTTAGAACCAACTAGCTAATAAAATAATTTTATCTAATGTAATTTAATACCATCTCTTAATTTATTACAAATAAATAATCACAGTCAGTAAAATCTTTACTATCTACATGTACAAATTTATTTTGATCTATTAGATGAATTTTCATTGATTCAATGAAAAAAGCGCATTTTATAAATCATCTAAAATGAAATATATTGATATTTATTTAATTTAAACTCCACTTCCTCTGTCTCTGGCCAATCGGCGAGGGAGAGTGGTAAACAGGAATATAAAACGGAAGTCAGCGGCTTTATATTATAGTAATGATAATGAATCTTTGATCATTTCTAAATTTACCTGCAATGGAAAAATATAATTTACCCAAAATTATTAAGATGAATATTCATTTCTGTCTCCACTTTTGACCACTCTGATCACTATGCGACATCAATTTTTTTTTTGTCTTGTCGTTATCTTAGACCATAGAGACTTTTGACGAAATACAGTATTTAGAAACGATATAAGGGGTCCAGGCATATTTATTTATACCATTTAGTATCCAAATGATTTAAATAAATTCATCGGACTGCCTGTGATCCGTACTCGCACCCCTTGGCTTCCAGACTATCATTATTGGCATTTGTCAATAACTTTAGCCTCTTGTTTTTTCAAAATTCTAAATATAGACAATATAAGGCCTTAGGCGCAAAAAAAAAAATAGGTCTCGGAAAACAAAAATGTCTTTGGAAATTAATTAGTAGGTATTATAAATATAAAACGTAATTTTAATTACTTACATGTAATTTATTTATCTTATTTTTATGTTTCAACAATTTATATAGATTTTTCTTTATCGAATTTTTCAATAATAAGCACGGAATTCAAATTACAGTAGAATCTCGCTTAGCGAGCACCTTTCATAACGACTAATTCACATAACGAGCAAAAAAAATTGTGAAAGAGTGACTTGCTTAACGAGCGTCTAGGAGAGTGAAGTCCCGGATCGCGCGCATGTTACATCATTGTGTGTCATGGGGGAGTGGGGGAGGCAGCTCTATGGGGAGAATGTTATTGCTTCGCATAACGAGTGTTTCGCTTTACGAGTATGATTCTGGAACGAATTATGCCCGTTAAGAGAGGTTCCACTGTTCGTCTTCAATATAAATAGTAGATAAATAATTTAACCTTTTTTTTATTTATTTTGCCCTTTAGCAGTAAGCCATTTGGCCTAATTTAACCTATTTTCAGAAATTTTGTTTCTAACCCCCGAAGGGATCAACAATTTTAATTTTAAGAAAAACCACCCCTCGGCCTGACTCAAAGGTAAAATTTGACAAAGAGATAAAGAATTGCAACCTTTGCATTAGTTAACAGGGGATCATCTTATTCTCAAGATGTGAATCCCGACAGCTCCTTTGATGTTGAGATTGAACATTTCAATAGGGGTCTCGAAACCATCCTAAGTCATACTAGCTATGGCTATCAAACACTTGGGTTTTTTGGGGAATATCGAAGCTTAGGAAGGCGTAGCGCAGACGCTTGGGCGGTCTGGAGGCGCGTGACTCGACGACAGCTGCTCGAATAGACGTCGCGAGACAGCGTGGTGGGTTGACGACTCAGAAAAAAACCGAATGGAACAACTAACGAAGGCAGTTATGTCTACCGCTAACATTAGAACGCCCCTCGTCCAAAATACATGCAACCCATATGCATACGTCACTCGCCAAGATAATGTTCAGAAATAGCCGCCCATCTTTATTAATAAGAATAATAGCAAAGATTAACATTATATAAAAAAAGACAGATGAATAGAACACGAGACGTTCTATAATTCATCTCTTAAGCAGAAGATGGGCCAACATGACATATAAAATGAGCACAAAAATTTAAAGATTTTCATCCGTTATTTATTTGTCAAGTTAAATATGTAGATATGAAATTTAATACCCCAAAACGAGTAAGGTTAATGCAGTCATGCATAACCAACATTATTTAAGATTTGTAACATTTCACGAACTTTTTTTTTTTTTAATTTTTTATATCACCAGGGAGGAATAAATAAAATACAATTATAATTTAAATTTAACATATAAACTTTATCTTCAAGCGAATATAAATTTCTCATTGTATGCAAGGGGGTCGCCAACCATTTACTTAAAGGGGGGGGGGGCAGGATGAGAAGGTATAGATAGGCCTACAAATGAATTTGAATATTCACCACCCACAATTTAGAAAACTCTGCCCTTGGGCCATATGGTAGTATTGGAGTTCTTGTCTCTTGGGCTAAGTGTCAGGGGTTCACATCCCAATTTATTCCAATTGAATTAGCTGCCAATCAATGTCGGGTATCCGATGCCAAAAACGACCTGAAATAAAATAAAAAGTTCTTACGTTCGGACAATAAAACATTTTTAAATCAATTTTTTTTTTTAGAGAAACACTATCTCAGAAAAATTCAGCAATTTTTTGAATCTCTGGGAGGGGGGGGGGGTAGAGGCGCCCATTAATTAAATTAAATTAATGTATGCAAATCGAATATATCTAATTATATCTTAAAAGATCTGAAAAAGATATTTATCATTCTTCTATTCTATTATTTCTTGTGTTTTGACCTCTGGATATTTTTTTTCTCTGTCTAATTAATCTAAGAAATATTATATTACCCTAAATGAAAGGAGCAGTGGATAGCCTATTCCTTTCTATTATAACCTGTTACATCATCAAAAGTTTCCATATGAGGGGTCATAGTAGCACCTACATTAATTAGTGGTATTAACCTTATTGAATCCGAAAGCAAATATTTTAGAGACAAAGGAGGGGCACCTTTATTATTAAGACATTTTTTATTAAAGTGAAAGGCTTTGAAACAATACCATTAATAATTGTAAAATGAATTTGAGAGCTATCAGAAATAAAATCCATTTAATTAATTGTTTTTTAATATCATCATTTAAAGATTTTTTTTTATATAGAAAAAGAGTAAAGACTTTATATATAACTAGCCATGCCGCCCGCCTGGCCCTCTAAGCTGGCTCGGGCCCGCCTGCTTCGGATCCTCGCCTTTTCTTAAACAACTGCAGCAATTTTTCAATCAACTTCTTTCAGACAATTACAAATTAAAATACATACAGTATCTGGCTTATTAAAAAATACCACTCTCTTATCTTAAAAAATAAATTTTTATAATGGTATATAATAGCAATCATTCAAGGGCTCACTTCTAGTAAGGGGATGGCGACCACGAGCTAAGGCTGCCATTTCTCCCTTTCTTATATGTCCCCCTTTTCATATCAAGCGTCAGACCAGCTTGCTTTTCTCTCTGCCTCATTTCTTTATAAATTAATTTTGCCGACCCCACATAGGGATAAGGCAAAGATAAAAGAGGAAAATGATGGTATAATGGCAAAGGGTCCGTCTGTTTGTCTTTATCCACTCCATCCATCCACGATCTCTCTAAGGAAAAAAAAATTAAAAAATTAAATTATATAGCAATTTTTATTATTTTTCATTCTGGAATTTTTTGCGCCTCCCCTTTTAAGAATTTTGTGACCCAAATATTTTTCCTGAACTCTTCATAACGTCATCTATAAGACTGCAAAACTTCATTTCAAAATTGCATGTGGAGCGTGACAGACGGATAGTCCGCTATTGCATATATATTACAAATTTTAAATGCTCCTTTCCCTTATATCTGCGTTTCCCAAAGTGTGGGTCGCGACCCGGGTTGTAGAAAATTTTGCCGTGTCGCGAAAAAAAATTGTAAAAACACAAGAAAAACTTTTTTTACATGAGTTTGACATTAGGAATAGTGGCAAAGCGTGTTTTTGTAATCTTTCGTATATCTTAAAACAAACAAATAACTAGATTTTTATTAAAAAATAAAATTTGTTTTGTACATAAAACATTTTTTTTTCATAAGGGGGGTCTCAAAAAAATGTTTAAACCTCGTACTGAGCCGCGGTCAAAAAAGTTTGGAAAACGTTGCCTTATATTATTTATCTATCGCCATGAATCTACGTATAAAGTATTGTTTTTAAGCATTAGGCATTAATTGTATCCATTAAAATATTAACCGTTTAGTTTTATTATATAAAGATTTCCAATTTTCTTTCTATTTTAATCGGTCGTTTATTAAAGAATTCCAAATTGAAATTGATAAAAATTGACTCCTCTGATTCAATTAGTGTTTCATGAACTTAGAGAATATGTGAATTAGCTGGAGCAAGCCCGGAGGCTGGAGAAAGAGAATTCGAAATAGTTGTCTAATTGCAAGGCGGCAGGCGGGCGGTCGGGCGGGCGCCACCCCCACGCCTCCCACGCAGACACGCGGCTTCCCAGAAGCCACTAGTCAGAGTCTAGGCATCCAATTGAACCGGTCATCCGGCCATCTTTTTTACTTATTTCTTTGCTTTTTATCTTCTTTTGCTTATCCCCCAATGCCTGGCTAATTCGAAACGCTCTTATTATTATTGTTATTATACTCTCATTCGTCCTGGACAATTATCTAACAAAAACTTTTTGTAATGTATATCTCTACTTAATTGAATTGCATAATTGATTTGAAATTTGGATATTATTAAAAAGACCACCTTTCAAAATTTAATTAATAGTGACAATGAAAATGAATTAACATGCTTCTATAAAGTAGCAATAATGGATTTATTTCAATATTTAATACCAGGATAGTAAATTTCCATTCAATGTAAAACTTTTAATGACTACTCTTATAAGCAATTTTCTTTTGGATGAGGTTTTCAAATTATATATTGTATTTGGGCAAATTATTCTAGAGATAATTTTACTTTTTAAATGGACTGAGAGAAAATGGGATTTTACGAAATATGAATATCTCTATTATTTATGATTATAAAGAAATAGGACAGAATTTCATATATTAATTATATTCATTCATTATTTAATTTATTTTTAAAAATATAATAGACATTCTTTGCCCATGTTTAACATTGCCCAATGTCATAATTGGAACAATTTTCAAAGCTAATGGATAAAAAAACTTTGAATCAAATATGTTTAAAATGATAAAGAAAAGTATATGAATATTATACCGAAGTAAAATTTGAGAAGAAATTTTTATTTTATATGATTATTTTTTATTTGATTTGCACAAGAATCCAAAAATTTGATTAAAAATTTAACATTTAGATCTATACTCTATATGAAATTTTATTTTGATTGTCTAAGCTTTTGACATCAAGGAATCATTCAAGGAAGGCAGACCGCATAGCTAGTCTTGACATCCACATTAAATTATTGATACATGTAAATTCCATTGTTACTCATAAAACATTTTGTCATTCCATGGGTATCTAAATTCGATTTCGTTTTTGCTTACTTGAAGGTAAATAATGTGATTTTGGTTGCCTAACTTCTAGCAATAATCATTTTGAAAACCTATTACAGTAAATCTCTTATTAATAGGCCTATAATTAGAATTTTGAAAAATTAAAGAAATGTTAAAACAATAAAATAATTTTTTAGGGGACTAGAAAAAAAAGATTGACATTGTTCGAAATCAAAAAATGTCGTCCTTCATAAGTCACTTGTGACTTAAACCGGATGGATTCTTATTAAGAAACTGTGCTAGGAATTTATCAAGAATTAATCCGAGCAAAGTGCTGGCCATGTATGACATGACCGTCAGTGCAGCTCACGTGCGTAGCATCTGCGACGGACATCCGCGTAGCAAAATGCATCTTCCAAGAACAATTCAGCAGTGACGACTCGATTTGTTCTGGTTAGAGCTTAAAATGATTATCGTCAAAGAATCACGATCACAAAACCATTTAAATCTTGACATCTTAATAAATTTTGTTAAGATACAATTGCGAATTATTATTTTTATTATATTAAATTATAAAACAGAAACTTATTAGGATTTTATAATTAGTGATTTATCTTGGTTTTATAAACGCATTTTTACATAGTATATGCCTATACATGTACCTATATTAACGCGGGACGTCCCACTGCTCGGGGTCACCAATCCGGAACTTTCGCCGCACTGGCATCGCTTAACTGCAACGATTGTGATTCTTTAAACTTTGAAATAGCAAAATAATAATCATCCCTAATAATTATTCTTTTAGCATGTTTGTGAGAAATGTTGGGTGCAATTTTGCCCAATCTCATATCTTGCAAACTTGGTATCTTAAACGATATATTGCAGTCAATAATGAACAGTCTATTTGAGCATTGATTGAAAAAATTCCATCCTTTTCAAACAAGGCTCTACCTAGTTATTATTCTTTTATTTTCTTCTCTTACTCTAAGCATTTTTTTCTCTACTGTCAAGGATATAAGGATATATAAACAAATATTTATTAGTTTTACATAGAGTTAATAAACCGAAATTTTTATTTCAAATTAATAATAAAAAAAAAGTAGGTGAAAGAAGTTTGTTTGAGTGTGACTGTGTATGTGCGAATAAATATACATGTTTGCGTATGTGTTGAGGGGCCAAGTGGACAAGTTTTCGCCACGTGTGGCCTGAGGCTGGCCACAGCCTGGACAGGTCAGCAGACACACATCAACAGACAGGCAAACATACACATACAAATTCAAATAAACAGACACAGTACAGAAAAAAAGAGAGAAAGAAAAAAAAAGTACTCGTCCAGCCACTAAATCATCGACAGACTACACGAGGTCTACATTAAATCCCTATCTCTAATGTATAATGATTCTTGAGGATGTTTATAACATATTGAATACGAGAATAAAAAAATATTATTGGCGATGTTTTCGTAACAAGGAAACGACTTAGGCAGCAATGAACGACCTTAGCACCAGGTCGTGACTGCCTAGACCTAGTGACAGGCTTCGTGCATAAGGCGTATGCCTCCCACCCACACATTCCAATCTGGATGCAGTTGCACTGTTGCGTGCCCAAAGGACCCACCCACAACCATATGCTTATACAAATTTCACTAGGGCAAACATGGCTAATTAAAAAGATATAAACTTATTAGTTTGACACGCCTAGGATGAACCCACGGAAAAATACTTATTGAATGCAAACAGCCACCCACGCCTCCTTAAGCGGAATATGCGAAAGAACCACCCACACATAGAGAAAACACTTGTTCAAGGTTTAGCGAGAAAGGTAGGCACGGATCTCACATAAGAAAGAATTGTTAGAATAAAAGACAATCTATTCTAAAGTGAAGGTGACTTTGATTTAGGTTATCACTAAATTGTTATTTGGGTGGAGTGTTATTAATGGTGCACCTGTGATCATTTAACGGACCGGTTAAAAAATAGATAAATCAATTCTAGATGCGCAAATTTATAATTTATTATTAGGAAATAACTCTTCTCTATTCAATTAGCGTCGGAAGAGCTTAAAAAAATTTCCAACTAAACAATAGATACTGGAAGCATTCTTCCTTTCCAATTAAGATAATAGTCACGTAAAAAAAAAATAAAGGTCAAACGAAAAATATTTTACAATACACTGATTTTTAAAATCTCTAATATTATTCATCAAAACTCATAGTTTAATTATAAATTAATATTTAACACCTATGACCCAGGCCGTATCATAGAGTTCTTACCTCATGGGTTCGGATCCCATCTCATGGGACAAAAATTTATTCCCAATTGATTTGGCGACCAATCAATAAGGATGGGGTCTAAATGGGCTCGGGTGCCGAAAAAGGCATCCAATTAAAAAAAACTTACTCTCTTTAAAAGTGAAGATGAACAAGCGGGTATTGGCGTAGCCAGAAATTTTTGATGGGGATCAAGAAATTTTTTTTTCAAAAATTTAAGATTATTTTAGGGTATTTATAAATCATTTTGGTTTTTTTTTAGCTAGAGTAAATTATTATATTTTACTTTCTCCTACCCTATATGAAATATAATTTGTATTAAATATCTAGTTATGGCTTGGGTCCCATGGGGGGGGGGGTTTGAACCACAAACCCCCCCCTCCCGGCTACGCCTATGATTATAGTAAAGCATCTGAGACAACTCCCTGAAAGCAGATTTCGCAATTAATAAATCGCTTTAAAAATTAATAACTGGTCTGTAGCGTCCTCGGGCTTGGTGTAGGGGGTTAGCGTGCTAGCCTCGTATACTAAAAGTCTCGGGTCGGACCCCAGGCAGTCCGATGATTTTATTTAAGCCATTTGAGCCAGAAGGATAACTCACGAATCGAAATGTTGAAATGGGTACCATATTTGATGACTAGATGTTGAATATTCATAGTAGCCTTCGTTGTAGTTGTTTGTAGTACTGCGATGACAAGTTGAGATGTAAACTGTGGCTGTGTATGTTGATTAGAGGAGATATAGAAGCAGAGGCAGCCAAGAAAGAAAATTCTCTGAATGCTTAACCAATCAGCCGGATACGTTTCGGTCTATTTATTATAAACCATCTTCAGTCCATTAATTGGTATATTTATGCTCAGAGTTAGTTAGTGTATATTAATTAATAACGGATATCGTCAAAGTCTTATATGGCCTGGGTTACCGAAAAGACTGTGTGAATGTGTGTGTGAGTGTGAGTGTGAATGAGGAAAAAGTGTGAGTGTTTCAAAAAACAAAAAACAAAACTGCTCTGTAGCTTATTTTTCAAATTCTGCAATCCATGGTAGAATGTCTATAACAAATTAATGGTAATTTTCGAGTTTTGAATTTCGGAGCCAAATTAACCGAGCATTTTCTTACATCCCAATCTCAAGATTTACTTCTCCCCCTTATTTTTTTTTTTTTTTTTTATATAAAAAACATTCACACTTTTTTCTCATTCACTCTCACACTCACACACACATTCACACAGTCTTTTCGGCAACTCAGGCCATTTAAGACTTTAGACGATAACCGTTGTAAGTAATATATATATTGGGGGTTCAGACATTTCTATTTAAGCTTCTCCCCCTTAACTCATTCGATGATTCATCAAGAAAGGAAAAGAAAAATGACCATTTTTACAATAGATTATTATACATTAAAAATTTATTTAATTAATACCTTCATTGTCATTGTAATATAGCTTCTATTATTCCATTCTTGCTAAATCATTGAATTAAATGTTAAGATTTATTAAAATAAATTGAATATAAATAATTATTTTCCTAATATTCTATTTTATTAACTTTAATAATTAAAAAAAAAAAATCACAATCTCACCATATTTAAAATATTTTTTCATCCAGCCTTCTACCTTATAATTATTTCTTCATACGATTCTAAGAACACTCAATAGAGAGCGGTGAAAGCAAAAAGTCGAGAGAGCCGATCTATAAACAAAGAAAAAGAAAAATTTAATAAGACCACTTGTTTTTATTCCAATTTTTTCCCTTTCCTTAGTATCTTTAAGCCCCGAGGACAGTAGCGCCCCTTAATGCTACCAAAGATCTTTTTTTTACCCAATGGCGCACGCATACTCTCGCCCGCATGATTGATGAGACACGTTTGAGCCCACAGCATCTTAACATGAACATTGGTACATGAACACACATACACAAACACAATTGCCATCCATTCATTACGGGTTTGAATGGTGCACTGCTGCTGCGCATCGCGCGCGCCATGCTAATTGCGCGCGGAGATAATTGATGGATGCGTATCAACGCAAACAGCCTAGCGCATTATCTTCGAACCTCTATTTATCCCCTTGGGCTTTAGCTACGAATTCCTGGCCGTAATTATGCCGCCCGCCGCGCTACGCATGCTACCAACAAAGAACAGATAAGCCCGAGCCTGTAATAAAATGTCCGAGCTAATAGCTTCATTGTTTTCTTTCTTCTTTCTTATAATATATGGCTATATTTATATAAAATTATATATAAAAATATGCACATTTTAGATTATGATAATTAATTACTCTAGAATTTTTATATTTGATAATTTTTTTAAAGATAAAAAACTAGAACTCCGTTTTATTGACGTTTCTTTTTTTTTTCTTCGATTTTATTTGACTTGAATTGTTGGCCTTTTTTTCAATCTTCCTCGTTAGTTTTTTTTTGTTTTATTCGTTTTAAGGTCCTTTTCGGCATCGAAGGTCATTTAGAACCTATCTCTATCTATTTCAATTGATTGGTATACTCATTAGTTCTATTACTTTCTCTTACCTATATATGTAATATATATATAGAGAGAGAAAGAGAAAATATTGGATTCATGTCATATCGATGTCGAGATTTTGATGGATATACACTTTTTGAGGCCCCTGAATCCAAAAAAGTGGTTTTCGCAACATGGTCTGCGTGTGTGTGAGTGTGTGCCTATCTGTCTGGGAACAAAATATCTCAAGAACGAAAAGAGCTAGGAGTTGAAATTTTATATTTAAGTTAGGTACCCCTATGGGACGTGACACGAAGCTTTTGAACAAAAAGTACTAGTACTTTAATTAAGCACTTTTTCAGTTTTTTTTCCGATTTTCTCAGAATTTTGATTAAAACTAAAAAAATCAATTATTTTTTAGATGCTCTTTAAAACAACAGAACAAAACTTTCTATTACCAAAAGTAAGAGAAAGTTGTGTGCTGTGCGAACAGTCACACCAGAATTTTTTCAATCCAAAAGCATTTCAGTTCTTATCCTTTACTTCTAATTAATGAATGCAAATTTTCAAAACAATTGAATAATTAGTTTTTTTTGTGTTGTTGTTGAAAAAATTACCTCAGACATACACACATACAGGCATAATTCCAAAAACTATTTTAAATGAATTCTGGGCACCTCAAAACGCATTTTCGCAGCTTCAATTCTATATAGATTTTTATTACGATCACATTAACCAAGCGAAGTTTGGTGGGCAAAGTTTTTTTTTTTTTTTTTTTTTTATTTCGCCCTTTCGGCTACGTAGCCCATTTAGGAGTTTAACGCTTTATTAATATATTTTTATTTATAAATACCTATGGCTACAGGGGGACGTTCCAAGTGGACAAAATAAAAAATATTTTTTCAAAGTAAAATTCTTAACATTACATCGCTTGCTGAGAATCATAGTGGTCAAAGTCCGAAATTCAAAGGCGTTTGAAAGTTTTATAAACATAGACATTTAAATAGCCGGGCAACAAATGAATAGGCAAGAATCAATATCAAAGAATGGTAATTTTGGCACTCAAAAGATACGTTTTCACACTGTTTGATAGGCTTAACTTAAAAATTGAATTTTCGGACTTTGGCCAATATGATTTTCAGCAGGCGACATGATCTTTAACAGTATCTGGACAACTTGTAATAATTATGCCCGGTAGCATTTCATATTTATGTCCAAAACTTGTATTGGCTCGTAGGCGTTTTAATATCGCTGTGAATAAAAAAAAACAAGACTGACTTTAAAGAGGGATCGGCCTGGCCTCGAACTCGGACTGCAGTGATTAGCCCAAGTAATTGAATCGATCCATCGTTCAGACATTCCGCCATTTATCACACGCACTCCCTTATAATTCCTATCATTTTTTATAAATATTTTTGTGTGTGTATTTATCTCAACTAAATTATATTTGCTTCCTTTATAGAATACATTTAGTGTTAAAAAATCGACCTTTGTCATATTAAACAAGCACAAAGGTATGTCAAGATTACAATCAAATATTAGAGTGACTCTCCAATGAAAATATTTCTCCAAACAAAATATTTTGATGCTTTAGTTGAATTAATAAAAGATATTTTAATTTTTTTCCCACACCCACACACATACACACATCTTTTCGGCAACTCAGGACATATAAGACTAAACAATACCGTATTTTTCTCATTCGCACTCACACTCACACACACATTCACACAGTCTTTTCGGCAACTTAGGCCATTTAAGACTTTGACGATAACCGTTGTAATTAATATATCAATTGGGGGTTCAGGCATTTCTATTTAAGCCATCTGGTATCCAAATGGCTTAAATAAAATCATCGGACTGCTGGGTCCGAACCCGCGACGTTTGGCATAGGAGGTAGGCACGCTACCTATTATGCCACACCCGGGGCTACCGTATTTGTATTAATATATATAAGCTTATAAATTATTGGGAGTCCAGGCATATTTATTTAAGCCATTTGGTATCCAAATGGCTCAAATAAAATCATCGGACTGCCTGGGATCCGAACCCACGACCCTTGGTTTAGAAGGCTAGAACGCTAGTCACTACACCAAAGCCCGAGGGTATTTTATTAATTAATAAGCTTCTGAACCCGTGTAAGAGGTTAAAATTTATCATGGGTTTTAAATGGGCTTTTCTGACAATAATAGACTTTTGAACGTTACTTTTAAAAATTTCTTTGCAAAATTATGATGATTTACGTTGGGGTCGCTGAGCTCGAATTCGCTGTCAAAATTCATTTTATTTATAATAAAAATAATATTTAAAAAAATTGTTATATTGGTTTATATTGATGACATTTTTGTCAGTTAGAACTGTCAAAAATTCATTTTTGACAGCAAATCCGAGCTCAGCAACCCCAAAAACGTAAGTATACCAAGTTTCATAATTTTACAAAGAAATTTCTTAAATTTACGTTCGAAAGTTATTCAAAAATCTATGTAAATCCAGTGTTAAATTTCAACTGCTTACCATGCTGGTAAGCCGGTAAGCCCAGCACGTGTGATTTTGCTTGGAAAAATCTGAAAAAATTCAGAGCTCATTTTTTTGACATCCTAAACTAATTTCCGGGTGGAGGTCGATAAAATTCCACCTTTTTCAAAATAAGGAAATGTTTAATTAAGAAAAGTTTTTTATTTACCGTCCCAATAATCCCCACAGTAAATGAAAATCCTTTCCCCCCCCCAAAAAAAAAAATTGTAAAATGTATTTCTCTTTCTTAAATCATTTAAGATGGTCGGCTCGCCATCTAAATGTTTTTTTTTTTTTTTTTTTGTTTGTTTCCTGGAACGTAGACCCGCGAAATGATCAAGTCATTTTCATCTTAAGATTAGTTAACTGAGGTTAAGTCCAACTGACTTGAGAGTATCAGATGCCTCAACGAAGGAGAAAGTAAAAAAGTTTTAGTTATTGTCTTCAATTACATAAACTAATATCTAATTTCTAAACGACCTTCTATTCCCTAAAGAATAATAAATAAATAACTTTGTGAAGTCAGTGGCTACCATCTTGTTAATAAAACTAGTTTTTTTTATTTATTTTTTGTCTCCCGGCAACGAAAATTGTATATTAATTAATTGCTATTTACATATATATTAATGAGAGAATAACTCTCAGTAAGGGCTACCTGTATGTACCACGTTGCTCTAAGTGCTATTTATATTAGTTACTTTTAATTTCAATGACAAGGAAGCAGGCGGCTTTCTTCATTCCAATCTTAATTAAAATAAACTAGTTTTTGATAATAAAATTTAAAAATAAAAATTAAATAGACATGGTGTTCATATGTGTGGGATGATAGTTATGCTTATTATCTCCATCCATAATATGTCAAACTGTCAAACGTTCAAGAAGATGTTCTAGAGATTATCTGAAATTTCTTTATTAAAGTGTTTAAGCATACAATTAAATTTTTCCTTAAAATTGAGTCAAATGTCTTATTTATATGACACTATTGAGGAGGCTCATGGTTAATCGGATAAGCTTGCAGATTACGAATCTAGAGTTGCTCTACAACTCGGGTTCAAATCCCACTTGCCGTGAAAATTTTCGAACATTGCCAATGTCTCTTCCGTCTCTATGTAATTAGAGTTAATCTCTGTTGAGAGATGGGAAAATTAAAAAATAAATAAATAAATCTTTAATTTAAAATTAACTAAGGTTTCGCTAACATAATCTGTAAGTTCCTCAAGTAAACATTCTTTATAAATTATACTATAGTTGCGTGGAAAAGAGTCAGCCAAGGAAAATAAAAAACAAATTTATTCTGTCGACGTTTCGAGCGCCCGTGGGTCAAATATTACAGATGACACTTATACTGTCCCGAGGAAGAGCGCGACAGAATAAATTTGTTTTTTATTTTCCTTGGCTGACTCCTTTCCACGCAACTATAGTAATACTCACAGCCAGTTTAATAATTATTATTTATAGATTATATATAAACAATTGTATTAATATACGTAATATTATGTCTACGTGACATTGCAGCTTCGATCAGACGTATGTAGCTATTTATTAGCATAAATAATATCACTGAATGAGATCTGGTGCATCGAAAGACGATGAAATTTAATAGATTTATAACTCTAGGAGAATCTAAGGAGATACTAAAATTTGAAGTGAATTGATTTTCAGAGTGCGATAAATTTGGACACTAATCGATTAGCCGATGGGATAAAGCAGTTAAGCTTATAATCCTGAGTTGAAGACAACTCGAGTTCAAATCCACCTCATGGCAAAAAATTATCCAACTCTATTTGAGATGCCTCCTCCTGAGGAAGGAAACGGGAATGTTACAAAAAAATTTCTCTTATCTATTCAGAATAAAGTATTTAATCAAATCTGAGATTTCTAAAATAAAATAAAAAAACTTCAATATTTATTATTCTTCTTGCCCGTGACCCGTGGCTCAGAGAGAAGACATTAGCTTCTCGTGCCTAGGGTCCCGGGTTCGCTTCCCCCTCCCGACGTTGTTTCATTTGAATTGACTACCAATCAATTGAAATAAATAGGAACGGGGTCTAAATGGCCTTAGATAACGAAAAAGACCTTGAATAAAATTTTAAAAAAGAATTATTCCTCTTTAAATGGATTGGACGATAGTCGGTCTATTAAAAAACAATGATAAATTTTTGACATGACAAATTTAATATCTAAGAGACATCGAATTTGATATTTGTTTTTTAAGCACATAATATATCAGAAAAAAGGTGTTGATTTTATTACTCTTTAATTAATAAAGAAATCGATCATCTTATTCAAATGATTAGGAAACTATATTTATTTTTCTGAGACGTATGTAAATGAATATGTATGTATTTATTTATTTTAACAGATGATAATTTTTGACATGCTTGAAAAAACATGGAGATCAAGATGGCCCTTGTCCAGAGGACATAATGAGCTAATGTTTAACCAGATTGCGAACAAGATGCTTGCAATGCCTTTATACTTTCGATCTAGAAACCTTTGCTCTTTTTGGGTGGGTCAGAAACAGGTGCTCCATTAAGATCACCATGAATTAAAAGAAGGTCTTTTGTTCACATGGCAAAGAATTCATTAGAGAGAAAGATTAATTAGATACTTCGCATCTTATGAATACATTAAGACATGTATATCCATCACTTTTTCATTACAAAACTGAAATTTCTTTTTATCTTTCTTGTCTATTATTTACTTGTTTCGGAATTGACATAGAAAATTCTTCTATTATTTTCTATGTCGAATAAACCGTTCCTCATATGGAAGATGTTATGCACGAAGGAACCAAGCACAATTAACTTAAATCTGAAATAAAGGTCATTTCCCTTCCCTTGTAAACAAAACCACTATCAATGACTTTTTTCTTGTTTTATACAAAAAAAGTGAACAGAATAATAATATTGCGATTTAAATAAAAAAGTAGATCATCTTTTTCTCTACAAGATGGCGGTATTATCTGAATTTCGATCATAATGGCGCTTGGTTCCTTCGTGGATGACATGGTCCATATAGCCTGGCGTTTTAAAGAAAGTGAGGGTTCATCGTCACAAATTCAATAAAAATTAAAAGGTCAAATCCGATTTTTGAAAATAGTAGGGCCTAGGTTATTTAAAAATAAATATTTTCAAATGAAGATTTATTACGGCTCATAACTCTCTGGAGAACTTAAAAACTCTTAACTTTTTTTTTTTTTGAAAGAATAATAATAACAAAATTTGTAATAGGCCCTAACTATGATTTTTTTTTTTTTTTTTTAAATAAAAACACTC
Organism: Euborellia annulipes; assembly: GCA_023213315.1. NCBI lineage: Eukaryota > Metazoa > Arthropoda > Insecta > Dermaptera > Anisolabididae > Euborellia > Euborellia annulipes. Next base: position 124,659 of record JAKCPI010008017.1, read on the forward strand.
ACTTTTTTTCTCATTCACACACACATACACAGTCTTTTCGGCAACTCAGGCCATATAAGACTTTGACCATATCCGTTATTGATTAATATACATAATGGGGGTCCAGGCATTCTTATTTAAGCCATTTGGTATCCAAATGGCTTAAATAAAACCATTGGACTGGGGTCCGAACCCGCGACTTTTGGTTAACACGCTAACCCCTACACCAAGCCCCGAGGACAACTATGAATTTCGATATTCTCTTCCCCCTCCCCCTATTACATTTTTATATATAGGCCTACTTGGTATATATTTTGTGTGGGTTGAATTTTCATAGGCTTCCCTGATATTACAAAATATATTCTGAATCTTTTAAGCAAATATTTTACTAAATTTTAATTAATCCCACTTTTACATGTAACCTCCTCATGAAGCCTATCAAGATCTTTTGTCTAACTATAAACATCTCACTTTTGAAATAACTGGCGCATCTTAACAACAAATAAAGTTCCTAACTCATTGCAAGTTTATGATTTTTTCTCATATTTATTATTTCCCTCGATGAGGTAGAATTTGAAATATTAAACCTTACTATCTATACTTTCAAATCTTAATTAATAACATTTCTTTTAAATTGATCTTTCATTTTTTTTTTTAATATCAAGCCAAATCATAGATTATTGCCGAAAACGATTTTGGAAATAATCACAAGCCTTGAAATATAATATAGCAATCACTTTTGGTTCTAAAGTGGCTATAATAGATGTACATTTTCTAATTAAGCGCAGCTGAGATTTTATTTCCCTATCTCGGGTGAGTGAACAAGAGAAGAAGACGAGATGAGAACAAGAGAAAGGAGAGGAGAGAGAGATGCTAAGCTAGCTGGACCCGTTGAGAGAAGTCTCATAAAGTAAATCAACATAATTAGGTTCCGCGGCCGCACGTCTTAATCGGCCGGCCGCGCGCGGAATGCAGAGGCGACGGCCAGGCGGCGGGGGCGGAGACACCGGCCTACCAAATTGCCTGCCTTGGGGCCCTGCTTTGTTCATTCTCTCTCTATATAGGATAGGTAGGTAATAGCTAACCCGTCTGTCGGTTTTATTAGCCGGGGGAATGCCATCGCCCACTCGTCCGCTCCAGATTAGACAGCATCCATGCCAGGCCCAGGGCCGAAGGACCCTGGCTTGAATCTAATTATCTGATCTGAGAGAGAAACACCATAAAGAAAAAAGTCCCGGCCATCCAGGCTCAACATACGAAACTAAACAAACAAGTAGATCAAAACTCTCCCGTCCAGTTCGAACGAATGGGGGAGGAGGCGTGATTTTAAATTAACATACCAAGTCCAATACCATATTGGGACAAGAGTGGATTTTTTCATAATTTGAAAAAAAAAGATAGTCCTGCATGATGAGCAATTAAAAATATAAAGTTTAAGTATATTTATGACTTTGCTTCTGAAAAAGATCACGAATTACACCTAGCATATCCACTAATTCGAGGGAGGATTTTTTTTATTAAAAACCTCTAAAATCAAACCTAAATTACCCCCCCCCCCTCACCTCTGCCTCCTATTCTTTTTTTACTTTCTCTTAATTATATATGTGTATATACATAGAGAGTAAGTCCTTGACCTATGGCTCAGAGGTAGAGCATTGACCTCTGATACCAAAGATTCGCATCCCGTCCCATGCGACAAAATTTATTTAAATTGAATTGGATACCAATCAATTGAGATAAATAGGGACGGGGTCTAAATGACGATTTAAAAAATATAATTAGAATTCTTAATAATGCACTGTCATTTTTAACCTCATCCAGAGGACCGATTCACATGGGCGTAACAAGGGCGTAAATTTGGCTGGGGGGGGGGCGAGCCTTCTGGGGGATGGCCCTGGGTACCCCCTAGTTACGCCCATGTCATTCCAAATTTTAATATCTTCTTAGATTATATTTGTAAGTTTCATTATTCTCAGAGAGTGGTTCTTTAGTCTAATAAGATAATAGAATTTATATTATTACTCTATTCACACCACATTTTTACTTTCTCTTGCCTATATACAGTAAGGTAATGCAATGAGAGAATCATGACCATTTCAAAAATTCGATGTCGAGATTTTCAAAATATTGTCTAAAATAATTTTTAATTATTTATTTTATTTATCTCTAATACATGTAGCCAACTTTTTATATTAAACATATAATAATCAAGGGGATCAAAGGCATTAAATATCTCTTCTGACTTGTTTGCAGGCCCTGACATGTCTTAGAGGCGCTACTTGACCATCTCGAAACTTTGACTCATACATCAGTAAATCCTGAGGGTCCTAAGGCTATGTTGGTCATCTCAGCACGTTTCCATGTTCTGTAAGTAGATGTATATTTTTGAACGCTTTTATTAATTTAATAAGGTAAAAAAAAAAACAAAAGTTTATATGTTTCAATATATTATTTATTAGTATAAACACTTTATAAATATTTCGGCACTCACTGTCACATCCAGAATAAGAAGAGTATTTGTTACTTCTGAAGATACACGTATAAAGTGTTTATACTAACAAATAATATATTGAAACATATAACCTTGTATTTTTAATTTAATATACCTGATAAAATCATGTTTTAACTAAAGCCATCCGTTACTACCGGTTTAAATGTATGATTTTATAAATTTCTATAATGATGATGAGACAAAAATGTGACCCGAAATTTCTCAATATTCAATAAGATCCAGAGGCTTTATGTTTGGCTACTCCTGCCTTCCTTTCTTCTTATTCTTAATTTATGTAAACCAAGGGCGGATACAAGGGGGGGGTAAAGGGGTAATTACCCCCCCCCCCCCCGAGATTTGAAAAAAATATTTTTTGGGGAAAAAAATTGTATTGTATTTTGAATATAAAATTTTAAAAACTAATACTTAAAAATTTGATTTGTATATATATTATGGTAAACAACTACAGAATGCACCATTAAATTACCGATAATAAGAAAAAATTGTGTGCTGTGCGACCAGGCATACCAGATTACCCCGGGGAGGGGGGCGAGAAACTGGATCCGCCACTGATGTAAACATTTATATTTCATAGAAATACAAAATACTTATTAACTCGATTATTTAAAAAATCTAGCAATTGATCCGTGGCTCGATATCTGGCATTACATGGATTCATTTCAAAAATTCGATGTCGAAATTTTGATGGATAGGCCTATACACGTTTTGAGGTCCCCTGAATATAAAAAATCTGGTGTGACTGGCGCACAGCACACAACTTTCTCTTACCTTCGGTAATCGAAAGTTGTGTACTGTGCTTGTCACACCAGATTTTTCGTGTCGAAATATATTTAGTTCCCGACAGTACGGAACATATGAATCCAGATGTAAAATTTATAAGTATGGGAAAATATTTATATTTTGTTACCATGGCAACCATTTCTCCTATCTTCCCTATGAAATACAAGAGTAAAGTGGTCTTCAGAAGATTTCAATTGCAAAATGAGAATATACATTTTAAAGAGCATCTAAAAAATAATTGCTTTTTGAATTTAAAAAAAAAATCGTTGGAACAAATTTTGAGAAAATCGAAAAAAACTGAAATTAATTAATTAATTAATTAATGGAACCACTAATTAGTAAATTTTCATTAGCTAAAGACTATATAAATTTAATTTTTATAGTTCTAGGAACTTCCCTGTTATTCTCTAACTTGCTTTTGGATTTATTATAATTGCTCTCTTATAAAATTAATTACTAAAACAAAAAGAAAATGAAAAATATTTATTATCTGCACCCGCTGGGATTTTATTTTTCTCATGAGTAGGTGGACTTAACTCGAATGCTAAGAAGTAAACAAGCCAAGCATTAGCATTAATTAACATTTAACCAAAACAGTTTTATAGGGTCTTTCCAATAGAGGGGATACTAATTATTGACATATTAGCCTTGAATAGTGAAAAGTATAATATACTCATATACTATCGGATTTTTTCAAATAAAGTTGTTTTAATCAGTAACCTGAGAAGAATTATAACTTACTGAACTAGTAGTGGTAATCTAGATTGGCAATCTTCCTTTTATCTTAAAAAAGGTATAGATATAGTCATGAAATAAAAGAGTGAGTGAAACTCTTATTCCTAGTAATGTTAGTTAATAAATATAGTACATTTTCACGGTAGCTTTTGTCTTATTTTTTCTCAATCTTTTTTCATTGAGTTGAAAAAAATTAAAATTTTTTTCTTTATTACAAACAAGGTAAATTTCTTGTGATAAAAATATCAATAATGGCTATGTTAACAACTATCATAAAAACAACTTTATATTTAGGAGGAAGGATGTAAATGCATCATTATTATTATTATTATTACAACTTTATATTTGTTATCCGTTTCATTCGTTTGTCAATGTTATAATTTAATTATTTACATAATTGGTAGGCGCCAGTCTTTCAAGGTAAAGATTTTTCGTTTGAATCCTAGAGAATGTTAGTAATTTTTTTTTTTTTTTATCAATAGAATATTAAGTTGATTAAGATAAATTTAAGTTTGCGTAAAAAAAATTATATTTTCATAATAAAGTAATTATATGAATAGTGATAAATTATATAACTAATACCCCATTTAAATCTACTTAGGATTTTTTGTTTCATTCTATTTTGTTGGATTTCTGTGATTTGCTTAGATTCTGTTAGGATACAGATATAAAAACAACCAAGGGTTGGTACTAGGGAGTGAGTTATTACCCTCCCCACCCCCTTCAGGAAACTAAATATATGTCGACACAAAAAATCTGGTGGGACAAGCACAGAACACAACTTAGAATTACCGAAGATAAGAGGTAGTTGTGTGCTGTGCGATTAGTCATACCATATTTTTTTAAAGTAGATTGAGGTTGAGTTTCTGATGATGTTTTTTAATCCAATACGTTTTTGACTGTGTCAGAAAATGAATCGAAAAATTCGAATTATCAAGTTTTTGAATTATCGAGAAGTTTGAAATAGGAAAGAAAAAAAATCGAATTATTAAGATTTTTTATTGAAAAAGACCTTAGAAAAAAAAAAAAGATTTTTTATTATTTTATTTATTATTAGGAAAAAAAAGGATAAGTGGTCTAGTTAGAATTAAAGAACGTTCTCTCCCCCTCTTGTTTTGAAAAAGATTTCGAGTTAACGAGCGTATCAAAATACACAGCATTTTTTTCGATTTACCGAAGTTTACAGCAGAAACGTTCGAATTATCGAAAAATTCGAATTAACGAGGTTCGAATTATCGAGAGTCGGCTGTATTTTGTTTGTAATGCGAGTGCATACTTGAAATTGATATCCCCTTCTTGAGGAAGATTGGTATCATTAGCCATCCAAAATGGGAGAGAAATAATTAAAATATAAATTTCTATATTTTACTGGACTGTGAAAAAGCATCATTCACCTCTTTGTAATAAAAAAAGTATATCATCATTAATATAAATAATTAAAATCAAAATGAATACACCTATTCTTCTACAACTCGATTATATTTATAATCTTTTAAACAAAAAATATGTTAATTTAAATTCACTTCTCACATAATGAACACCAGATTCTTATGTATCTGAATATAAAGGGGTTCAGTTGAGTTGAAGATGTTTGGGGCCGAATGCAGCGTATAAATAAAATCCGAGGCGAATCCGCCAGATCAGATTGGACCGAAAGGGAGTCTGCGACGCAACCAACGACTATTAATCTTTCCGCCCCCGTCCTCACACGCTTTTGTCTATTAGTTTTGGTTTTATAGAGATGTACTTTGTGGCCCTGTGACAGTTGCTCTCCTTTCTATTCCAATCTAAAAACTATTCGTGTCAAAAATCTTATCCTACAATTCTAATTCAGAATGAAAAATTTAAGTGGTTGTCAATTATTTATAATTTTATATTATTTTTATGCCCTTGATCTGTGGCTTAGAGGTTGTGCATTAGCTAGCAGTGCTGTTGTCTATAGCAGGGGTTCCCAAACTTTTTCGGTTCCTGGCGCCCTCAATATATGACACTCTACACCGGCGTTCACCAGAACCAACAAATAAAAATAAAAAACCTAAGTAACTAAGAAATTAACTCGAGTATTGAATATCAATAGCTTATTCAAGTATAAACCAGTAGACAACAAATGATTTAAATCAAAACCATTCCAAACGATTTTGCTTTGGAAATGCATCATAACCCAGCAAAATGTTCAAGGTGGGTTAGCCACCCCTGGTCTAAATAAATGTGCATGAACCCCAATATATATATCGTATTATTATAATGGGTATCGTTCAAAGTTTATATGTCCTAAGATGCCGAAAAGACTACAAAAAAATACCAAGACTTTCCAAATATTTTGAGAGAAGATGTTTTAATTAAATAGACCGACTGTGGCTTAGGGCAGTTTTTAAAAATAAATAAATAAATAGTAGACTTTTTATTAGGCTGCCTCGGACCAGTTCTTTTCAAAAAATCGTTTTGAAATTTTTATACTTTATTTTAAACACTTAAAAAAACTAAATAATTTATTTTTTGATCTTCTACATCATTTTAAATGTTAAACTCTTTAAGATCGCAATATATTATATTTGCATTTTAAACGATTTCTATATAGCCTACTTGTTGAGATTTATAATATATTAATTTTTCTTTTTCGCAATAATTTTATTTCTTTTTTTATCCAACTTTTTAAAAAAATTAATTTATATCTAATAAATTGGATACTATAAGCGATTTTCAAATAAATGGTTAAATGAGTATAAAAAACAAATATCGCAATAATAGAGTACTAATACTAGTATATTTGCATCTCTTTTTTTAATATCTATTTTATTACACAATATTTAATAATATATTCAAGTTTACACTTTCTAAAATAACATTTAAATAAGAATGACTTTACACTTTCCCCCTTTAGTTTTCGGCCTGACTATTTATTATAATTAGTTAAATCTCTGGCGTCAAGTCCGAATTGGCAGGCACTAATTTGATTTGATTGATTTAATAATCAAGTGATCACTTGTGATCTTGACGTTTTTAAGTCCTCGCTTCTTGGCTTGGAAAGCAGTCGGCGACCGGAGCCAAGCTTTTTGATTTATGGGTTGCGAATTACTTCGGCCTTAAAGCAAATGCAATTCTCAGTTTGCATAGAGAGAAAAACAACTTGGGATTCGTATTGAGTCATGCATGCGGCAATGGCGATTAATGAACGATTAAAAACAAATAAATTTATATCAGGCCCCTGATTTTGGAATACAATCAAAATTCTTTCCAAGCCAAATGAATAAAAAAATAATCAATTTAATATAGCACAGATTTTGGACAAGAAATATCGATATGTGAAAACAGGGCCGAGGGGGGCCCTGCCCCCCCCCCCCCATGATAGAGGAAAAAATTGTGAAAATTCACTTCCGTAAAAAAAAAAAAAAAATTTTGCAGGGCAGAAAACATTTCTCTTTTTCTGTCTCTTTAAAAAAAAGATAAAATGATTTTGATGGCAATGGCAGGGGAAAAAATTTCGCTGCCTTGTGGAAAAATTTAGTTTCGTCAAAAAATAATTTTTGAGTTCGGGTCCCCCCACCAGAAAAAATTTCTATATACGCCCCTTTGTTATATCTTTTCAGGGAAACAGAGATAGAAAAAAAAAATTTTGAAATAAAAAGAATTGCAGAAGGATTCATTTTCCCCTTTCGAAATTTAGAATAGGTCTACATGTATTTTCTCTATGAAGAAAGAGTTTTTGGGATTTTTGCTTGCGTATTTGATTTTTTCGAATGCGCAAATTGGAATATTCAAGGAATAAAGTCACCCTCTATTTTAATTAGCTCTAGATAAGATTGACTTTTATATTAATTAACAATTAAAGTTGTGGTGTGCCAAATGAAAAATCGTAGGAGTATTGATTTGATGTCAAAATGTTGATGGATATACACGATTTGAGGTCCCTCGAGTCCAAAAATGTGGTTTTTGCAACATTGTCTGTCTATGTGTGTGTGTGTTCAATTTAAAGCATGAAGGAATTGAGCTAGGAGGTTGAAATATTATATTTAAGTTAGGCACCCCTCTGAATAAGCTCTGAAAATAAGCTTTTAATCAAAATCTGCCAAAAAGTACTTTACTGATGTTCTTTTTCAAATTTTTTTCGATTTTCTCAAAATTCGCTCCAACGATTATGTTTAAAATTCAAAAATCAATTATCTTTTAAATGCTCTTTAAAATGTATATTTTCATTTTGCACTTGATAACTTATGAAGACCACTTTACTCTTCTATTTCTGTAAATCTTACAGTAAATTATACTACCATACTTTAAATTATTTGAATAAAGAGGAAGATGTATATTATTCTCTACTGGATTTTTTATTTTTTACTCTTACCTATATATGTTAATAAATATAGAGAGAGTGGTCTATCTGTCTGTGTTCAATTTTAAGGATGAAGGAATTGAACTATGAGGCTGAAATTTTATATACGACATCATTTACACTTTACTCTTGTACTTCATAGGAAGATAGGAGAAATGGTTGCCATGGTAACAAAATATAAATATTTTTCCTGTTTATAAATTTTACATCTTGTATTTTAATATATCAGTGGAAACTAAATATATGTCGACACAAAAAATCTGGTGTACAACACCCTCCACAACTTTCTTCTCCCTTTGGTGGGGGTGGGAACACACCCCCAATTTTTTTTTTCTTTTTATTTCTTTTTTAAAATTAAAGTTTTATTTTTTTTTTTTTATTTATGAAAAACATTTTAATTTCTTTATAGTTTTGTTGTTTTTGGTTTTGTTTTCCTTTTTCCCTTTCCTCCCTTTCCTTTCCTTCCCTTCCCTCTTCCGCCCCCTCTCCCGTCTGCCGTGTTGGCTCTTTCTCCCTCCCTTCCGTGGGGGGGGGGTGTGGCTGCTGTCTGGGGTGGTGTTTATGTGGTTTTTTTTTTAAAAAAAAAAAAAAAAAGTAGTTTTTTTTTTTTTTATTTATAAAAATAAAAAAAAAATAAAAAAAAAAAAAAATTTTAAAAAATTTAAAAAAAAAAAAAAAAAAAAAAAAACGTTTACCTTTATATTCTTTGATTTTTTTTTAAGTCAATTTTCATATTCATTGACTCTGATTATTAAAGGTTTTTTTTATTCCCATGTGAACTAATAATTTATTCATCTTTTCTTCTAATTTCTTGTTACAAATACACTCATTATCAAAATATAAATAGGACAATTCTCTTTAATTTGGGTTAAATCTGTAATGCAATATAATGAGAAAAAACAAATTGCTTTTTATACTATTTTTAATAGAAATCTTATTTGATTTTATCTTTCTTTAATAATGCATTTTCTTTTAAACATTTTCTTCAATTTATTATCTTATTAAAAAAAGATTTTAAAGAGGGATTCATTTTTATATATAATCAAATATCTTTATATTTAACAAACTCTTTTTCTATTTGGCCTTACCAGAATATTGAGTCTTTTAATCACAAAATCCATCTCTATTAAATAAAATAAAATAATATAAATGCTCTTTTTTTATTCACATATTCAATTTATATTTTTTTTATATAGTCAATCAATTATTTTAGTATTCGAATAATCATTTATATTAGTTAGTTGCAGGTGGAGATGCAATTTTATTTATTCCTAAATTGCATCTCCACCTCCATGTCAAGTAAACCTCTTGCAACTAATATTAATAAATTTTTTGTTTAATAATCATTTTTGGGCAGACAACTCAAGTAAAAGATAACAACTATTCAATTTCATAATTTCATTTCCATTTTAGTAAATTTTATTCAATTAATATTTGATAATCTTATTAATTTATACAGTAATTGATTTTCCCTACTATTTAAAAATTATAAAACTCATTTGTGAATTATATTTATTGCATATTTACGAGTTTAATAATTTCATAATAAACCTAGAACTTGCTTAATTTTATCCAGATGTTATAGTAATATGAATAATTTCATTATTATTAAAGAAAATTTATCTTTGATTATTACGAAAAAAATATTATTATTTACAATAAAATTATAAGCGTATCGAAATATTTATTAATTTGTTAGAAAGAACAGATCTGGAACAGATGCATAATGGGGAAGGGGACAAAATAAATCTAAAATTATAATAAATAAAAATTAATATATTTTTTTTCTTTGCATTTCAGAAGCCTTCTAATCGTCGAATTGACATCATGAATCCAGACCAACCTCCAAATAGTCATCGCCAGCGAGACGACGTATTTGAAGGGAGATCTCAACAAGGCAGTCTCTACAGCTGATTGGAGAGTCTAGCAGCTACATTAAAGTCTGTATGAACATTTACGTGAGCGTAGAGTGAGATAGATTTAGGATTTTCAAAATTTATTTTAATTTTCTCAATTCGGCCTAAATATTTATAGATATTTTAACATAAATGCATGAATAGGATGTTATTAATATTTGTAATTCTCCCATTTTAGAGCCCCTTTTTTAGGTCGGTCGTTTCCCAATGTAATGGATGGGTGTATGTTGATTGTGCAAAAGGTAAATGATTTTAAGTGGTCTTTTAGTAATAAATGAATTATGCACAATACTTCACGCTCATTCATTGCGCAACGGTTGGAGCATCATCATCATATGAGACAATTAAAGTGTGCATGTATTATTACTTTAGATATTAATATATAATTTACTATTAGGATTTAAGTTTTGCGTGTATGGGATGTATTATAAGTGGATTCCTTTTCTATGTTTACTAACTGAATGTTAATTTTTAAGAATACACGCAATTCTTATTAGATTATCTAGCTAGCAATTGATAGAGTCTATATGGGCGATAATTAGAAAATCTCTACGCTCACGCATTTATATAATGTTATTTATGGGGTTTAGGCCTTCTTTACTGAATTCTCTGATGTTCTCTTGAATTGACGTTCAATTGGGAATTGATTCCTCAATACTGGCATAGGGTGTTGTTGTTCGTCCCATTTAGGTTTAGGCAGGGCTCCCAGGAGAGGATCATTTCACTTTTGATCGTTGTTCAAGGGAAATGGGAGAATTCCTCTATCGTATGTTTTTCTATTTCGCGCATTTGAGAGAAAGAGTGTTTTTCTCTTTCTCCGGGGCTCTGTCAGTCAGTGCTGAGTTCTGGGCCTTGGTTGTTTCAGGACAGAGTGGGTTAATGTTCAAGATGTTAGGAGTTCGTATAGGAAGTTGTTAGCTTTTAGGGTTCTTTTTTTTCAGCATGCATCTTGAACAACGTCATTCTGATTCTGAGATGAGCAATCAAGGGGGTTCTTCAGTATTGTATTGGCGAGGCTTCCTTCCTAACTCGTGAATGCATATCAGTTCAATTAACTCTGCTTCTTTTTAGTTCTATCTAGAAAATGATATTAGGCAGGTGGGCAGAGATTAATTGATCTGTGAATTGAGTATGTACATGTGAGTGTGTGTGTGTTTGTTTCTTTTCCTCTTACTTTCCATGGGTTTGGGTGCGTCTCTCCGTTTCGTTTACGATTTATGTTGAATGAAGACTTACCTGCCTTCTGTGGAGTGCTCGCGTTTCGCGATCGTCTCAAGAAAGAAGAGGAGCTTCATTTTAGAATTAGATGACCGTCCCGGTCATAGATAGTGGGATTAGGTTAGTTTTTAGGACCAAGACCCCGATGGGCAGAAAGAAGCAGTCTACAGTGTAAGTTAAAAAAATTTTAATATTTTTCATAAAATACTGTATACACTATACCGTATGATATAAACTAATCCTTTTATTATCTTTTTTGTTTTATTATAGATGGTTCGAGTGGAAGTGGGAGCTGAGATCGACGAGATTCATCAGGACATAACCAACTGGATCTTTTCGTAAGTGATATTAAGGCTTAAAAAAAAAACATCTTAACACTTTAATAAAATAAATTTTTACTCTTACCTTCGGTAATCGAAAGTTGTGTACTGTCTAATTTCGATAGGCCTATGTGCCTTCACGCCATCCCTACTATAAAGGCCTATACCAGGTATGTCCCTGTAATTTAAAACTGTAAAGCTGTGTTGCTTATTTTCTAAAATTAATATATGAAAGAAACAATACCAGATTTTTCAATGACGGCCTTATGAAATTTAAATAGCTTTAATGAGGAAGGTTCATAACCCTGAATTCACTATTTAGTCTTAATAGTATGAAGTTAAGTGGTTTTATTATTATTTGTCGACGAGGAATCCTTTTAAAAAGATGCCTCGATAATTGAATATCGAGACCCACCTGTTTTTTCTTTTTATTTAATTTGTCGAATAATAATAAGGCGGTTAATAAATGAGCCCAGGCTCGGTGTGCGTGAATGGGCGGTGGCGGGGGCGGCTGACCCGTGACCCCCGCCCCCATAGGCGGCTACACAGTGGGTCAGGCAAATTGACCCCACTTAGCCAGCCAGCAAAGACTGCGATGAGACCGGCCTCAGGACTCTGAATGCCCCAGGGCTTCCGCAATCCGACCCTCTATTCTCGCTCCTCCACAGGGATGCTTCTTATACTTTTATCTGATAGTCGCAACACATAATAAATTCTTTTCGACAGGCTTTTTACTTTATCATAAACTATAAGTATTGTAATCGTGCTAAATTCCAATTATTTATACTGTATACAATAAGATAAAGGAGGTGCTGTTATTACTTTCATGTTCCCCCACCCTCAACCCATGGTTAAAAAGAAAAATAAACAACTATTTCTCTCTTGCTATCAAGTAAGAGGCTCTGTCATAAAAAAAAAAAAAAAAAAAACAAAAAACAATTTGCTCTCTAAAATTTAATTTCTCCTTTTTCGTTCTTTTTGTTTATTTTTATTTCTCGGCGCTATCTTGTCTCTTTTAAAAATTTACAAAAAAAAAGAATGTTGTTTCTTCTCCCAGGTTTTATGGTTTCAAGAATGTGTCGACGTTTCGCTTGTATCTTCTAACCTTCCTCAGGGCATAGATATCGCCTAACGCTCATTTTTTTACGTTCCCACCCAGGCATTAAGATTTCAAGAGTGTGTCGACGTTTCGCTTGTATTTTCCAACCTTCTTCAGGCCATAGATTTCGCCTATCGCTCATTTTTTTACTTTTTCTTACCTATTTTGAGAAAAAGATTAGACTTCTGTGGCTTAGAATGTGCTTATTACAACGAATTGCCTTTTTGAGTTGTAGAAATGCATGATCTCACAATGATAGATACCCTGATTTTATCAAGGCATAGATTTAAATTTAAAAGTAAAAAATTGATTTATCGTATCATTCTTTGTCAGTGGCGTATTTATACAGGATACTCGTCCCTTCCGTCATTTGAACTTCAAGCCATTGACGCTCGACCTCGAGAAAAATTATTTAAATTAAGGGCACCCTAGTTGACTTTTGCACCTTTCACACTTAGGGGTACGGTACGCCGCTGTTCCTTATTTATCAAGTTTATCAATATAAATTCTGCGAAAAAAGAAAACTTGAATTCCTGTATTTTGATCTCTTCAATATGCCTGAGCCTACTCCTTTAATAAATGCAAATCATTTTGAATTGCAATTTTAATGTGATTATATTTTATTTACTTAAATTTTCAAATTATTTCACTCAAGTTAATTTCATAGTAAAAACAAACATAATTTCTTAAGATTTATGATTGGTTTTTGAATATTTTTTGGGTGTGGGGGCACCCTGGGCGTTGTCATAGCAGGAGACCTTTTGTTCGAGACTGGCGCCTCCTCCGCCCCTGCAAATAATTCATTCGCTAATCAATAGGGTCTCTAAGGGACTATCGCCTCTGGGTTTATCTCATCGTTTTTTCCATAAAAAAAAAATTATAAATCCTTTCCTGATTTCCGCCTGCACAAGTGGGTAGAAAAGAAGATACCATCGGTTATACAAGGGACTCTTATTAGTGGGAGGTCTCTATGCCAAAAATTTATTTAACACCACAAGCTAATCCACTGGAAGGTTATGTTTATGTACAATACCTCTGCGCTCTCTAACTCGTAAATCGTTAACGCAAATAAATTATACATTACATCGTTTCCGCCTAGGCAGTTTACATCGAAAGTATTTAAATAAATTTTACGCTGAAAAAAATTTCTATTATCTAATTTGAAAATTAAATTCTTCTAATATCACTTTCAAACCATGCATTCTGAAGAGGAAATAAATAAGAATGAATTTTCATATTGATTCGATTATTTCCTGAAATGCATATTATAGACCATATACAATAGATTATAGGCCTATATCATATTAAAACAAACAATTTCAAAATTTTTGAAAAAACGTGTTAATATAATACATACCAAATTTCATTTAGCTATTCTAAATTTTCATTTATTTTTGTGATAGTGCAAATTTCTATAATGTTACGTTATACAGTATATTATAAGAATTTTAGTTAATTTAATTATAACAATATGTTATGTTAATCCTCTCAAAGAGTGAATAGTCCTTTTAAATATAAGAAACAAGTTTTTGATTAAAAAAATCTGGTGTGACTGGTCGCACAGCACACAACTTTCTCTTACCTTCGGTAATCGAAAGTTGTGTTCTGTGCTTGTCACACCAGATTTTTTGTGTCTAAATGTATTTAGTTTCCGACAGTAGGGTACAATTGAATTCAAGATGTAAAATTTATAAGTATGGCAAAATATTTATATTTTGTTACCATGGCAACCATTTCTCCTATCTTTTCTATGGAGTACAAGAGTAAAGTGGTCTTCAGAAGATTTCAATGACAAAATGAGAATATACATTTTATTGAAGATCTAAAAAATAATTGATTTTTGAATTTAAAAAAAAATCGTTGGAGCAAATTTAGAGAAAATCGAAAAAAACTGAAAAACTACATCAGTAAAGTACTAGTACTGGCGCACAGCACACAACTTTCTCTTACCTTCGGTAATCGAAAGTTGTGTTCTGTGCTTGTCACACCAGATTTTTTTATTAGTGTGAGGTGGTTAGCTGAGTAGATATTGTAGTAAGGGCTGAAAGAGCAGTTGTAGCTCTATATTTCGTTCCTTTTTTACTTTTTTTTATTTGTTTAGGGTCTTTTTCGGCATCTAAGGCCACTTAGACCCCTCCCTATTCATTGATTGATTCAATTCAATTCAAATAAATTTTTCTCTCCTAGGACAGGAAGCGTGCCTGAGACCCCTAACTTCCTTTTAATTTAATACTTGTGAGCTATTAAAAATTACAGTAACAATATAGCATGCCTCTAATTGCTTGACTTTAATAATTTTTTATAATATTAAAAAAATACCTTAAATTTGTTTGTCTATCTATTAAACCTGACGTGAAGCTTGTTTCCTTCCCGTTGGTCCATTCAAAATTCATTCTGAAACCATAAAGTGCACAGTTAGAAAATAGCCCCCAATTTAATAACGATCCGCTATTATTTTAAAAGGCAAAAAAGCCAACGGTATCGCTCGTTTGGCACCCTTCTCAAATTAGTGGAATTTTTTACCCTAGGCAATTTTTACTGTTTATTCTGGTATTATTAATTTTGAAAAAATGGTTTTAATGAAAAAATTGCTTATATCCTTTTATTTTTTTGGAAAATTTCTTAGAAAAAATATTAGTCAATTTTGAAAGGCAAAGAATTTAAAGTTTAATTTTGTAATTGTTTGATTGAGTTTGTAATATTAATAAGCAATATTCTTTAGCATAATTTCTCTTCGCAAAGAAATTTTATTTTTGATCATATAACCTTCATTGTTTGGGTATCAAATGGCTTAAATAAGAATGCCAATATGTATATTAATTAATAACGGATATCGTCAGTCTTATATGGCCTGAGTTGCCGAAAATACTGTGTAAATGTGTGTGTGGGTGTGAGTGTGAGTGTGAATGAGTAAAAAAGTGTGAGTGTTCAAAAAAAAAACCTTCATTGTTCGGCAAGGGGGTTTGAAACTTTTAATTTTAAATCAAAAGTTTTTTTTTTCTGGGATCAGCTGCTTGTAAAGATACTTCTGACATTTAATATTTTTAACATAAGAGGGAAAATTATTATCAAAAATCACGGTTGCCATTTATTTTTTCTACCATTTGATTTAAAACATTTTTTTTCTCTGTCTCAGGATTTTCTCTACTCAATACTGAGAGAATTTCTGCTAGTTAGATAAATGATTTCTAAATTTCGAATAGACCTATTCTTCTTAATCAACGAATTAATAGATATGTTTTTTAATGAATATTGATTAGGATATTTTTAAAGGTTTTGCTATAGGTTATCAATTGGGCGAGTTTTCTTTTGAATATATATTAGCTGCACATTGAGAAATCTATTTAACAATAAAACATTTCCTAATAAAAAATTAAAGATTATTAGTTAAATAAATTATAATTTCTAAATATAAATCACGTATAATCACGTATAAAGTAGTATTTTACACCAAAAACGAAGCAAGTTGTCTGTATGTATGTCAATTGTCCATCCTCTTCCCCCACCCACTGGCCATGAGAACCAAATGTCAATATTGATAATCTTAAAGCCAAAGGGGTGCGGATTTGGATTTCAGACAGTCCGATGAATATTTATTTAAATTATTTGGATACCCAATAGTATAAATAAATATATATCCCTGGACCCCCCACATACCGGTAAAAATACTGTACAACGTTTCGATTACTTTTTTCTGCAGTCCTTTTCAAGTACTGTGCGCTTGCTCAGCCTCAAGTGTCCCTTAGAGTTAGTTCGCTTGAGTCGGACCAAGCGCACAGTACTTGAAAAGAACTGCAGAATAAGTAGTCGAAACGTTGTACAGTATTTATATTTTTAATAAATAATTAATACAAAATGTGGCCTATAATTAAAAACTTCCATAATAATAATGCCGAAAAAAATTAAAAAAAAAAAAAAAAAAAAAACTACCGTTCTATGCATATCAAAAAGAAGTAATATATCTTTAATGTTGGAAAATTCAAAACAAATTTTTTTCATTGGTGACTAATAAAAATTATTATACTAAGTTATATAAGAATTTCTTATACCCATATATCCAAAGATTTACATTCATTAAACAAATAAATGAATGAATCCCTTTGTGCCTAATGATTCATAGCCGTTTTACCTAATAAAACTTGTTGATTTTTTTTTTGGCAACGGACTACCAGTTTCGAATAGTTGGTTTAAATAATTGACAACATTGCAGGTGCAAGAATAGAATCACATCCCAATTAATCTGCATCTGGTGTCCACCTTATCCTAGGAATTATTTAATTTACCCTATCTCTTATAGAATGACATTAATGCCATCAATCCATTTTCATTAAGGGACTACTAATTTTACATTCACTCGCCTATTTATTGCTGAGATAAAAAACTTACAAACACGAATGTACTGCTGGTTACATCTAAAAATGACTTTGTACAAAAAAAATTCTATGCAAGTGGTTTAAAATGGTTGAAGCAAATCACATAAACACGGACAATTGATTAGACCGGGATTTAGAATAATATAGTTGTGTAAGCATTTTTGACATTTAATGACTTGCATATTTATTTAGAGATGATTTTTGATTAGTTCTCTTTAAATCCCAAACAGACTTAAATATCTTCAATTAAATTTTAATAACTTATTTCTTTATTGGGCGATAAGTAAGAGTGTTTAGTTTAGTAATCGACAATAAATTATCTATCCGAGCTATAGGTATATACATTTTAAACCGAACAAGAGAGATTTAACTATCTATTGTGAAAGAATCGTATAAACTTTGCAAATGAAATAAATTTTTATGTACATATTTTATCTTTTCTTTGTCTTATTTTGATTCATTACACGGATATATATTTTACATCTCTATTTTACTCAGTGTCATTCATATTATGAAATTTTTATTTGTTAAAAGAGGAAATAATTTACCAAACTTAGGTTAATTACATTTTGTTATCGTTGAAAAAATTTTCTACTGAATCCAATTTCTTGAGATTTGCATCGACAAGAAGACGGATTTTCTAAAAGGCAGAAAATACGGTCGCAGGATTATGTTCCCACGTATAAATCAGCCTGAAGGATGAAGGCCCGCCAGGTGACCAGTGTGACGAGACCATTCTCTATATATCCACTTGCGAGAACTCTTTATGACTCCCGAAGCAAGAGGAAGCCGCGTTACTCTTTTCAATGTAACATGTTGAACGCGTGAAAATCCTCTCACAGAATCAATTTATTGCACTGTTGTATATAAAACAATGGCGCCATTCAATTAAAGCCAATCCCATCTGTTTCACTTTTTTTTACACTTCAAAAAAATTATTAGTAAAGTGAATAGATTTTATTATTCATAGTTAATAGACAATAAGGTAAAAAATTATTTTTTGAATAAAATTTTCATTTAATTAGCTATATAAGCCTATAACCTACACTGTAAAATAAAATATGAATTTTCAATTGTTTTTCATAGATTTTCGTGCTTGAATTTTTAATAGAAGAAAAAAAAATGATGTTTCATCAGATACAATGATTATCTTGAATTTTGCAAATTAAATATATATATAGGCCTATATATATATATATATATTTTTTTTTTAACACTCACACTTTTTTCTCATTTACCCTCACACTCACACACACATTCACACAGTCTTTTCGGCAACTCTGGCCATATAAGACATTTACGATATCCGTTATTGATTAATATACATATTTGGGGTCCAGTCCTTGGTATTCAAATGGCTTAAATAAAATCATCGGACTGCCTAGAACCCGAACCCGCAACTTTTGGTATACGAGGTTAGCACGCTAACAAATTAGAATATGTAAAATAAATTAACTGCTATTAACCCGATCATGTAAGGAAGTAAATTTCAATTCTGTTGAAATTTAATATAATTTTTGACGTGAATATCTCAATTTGGTCAACTTTTCGTAGGCTAATAATGGAAGTTTACACTTTGCTATATATAATGTAAAAAAAAAAAGATAATTGATAATATAATGCAGGGTAAATTTTTTCATTAAACCAAAACTATAATTTACAAAATGACAGTTCTAATTAAATCTTTCCCAGAGCTTTCCATAAACATATGCACGCCTAACACCAATGGATCATTTGAAATTATAAATCAAATCAACTTTAATTAATATTTAAATTTCGGTTTTTTAAATTATACTCCTAAGACCAATTAATTTAGAAAGTTGGTGGTCAAATCTTGTTGGCCCTATTAAATTAGTTATCTTACAAATGAATGAAGTCTTAAAGATTAATTTAATTCTTTCATTAAAAATTTAGTTTCCATCTTAATCAAATCTGTTATAAAATATATAAGTACATTTTTACCAGAGGTAATCTATTAATAATACCATTCAAAATACTTTGATAATTTACAATTAATTTCCGGAAAAATCTGTATTCAGTTTTAAATCGTTGTTTAAATAGAGAAAAAAAGATGAAATTCGATTTTGGTCTGAAATTTGAAAAATTTTTGTAAGATTTTTTTTTTTTATTTTTTTATTTACATAGACTTTACTTACGAAACGCATTACCATATATTAACCTTGATTAACACTGTTCAGAGCCCTCTACATAATTTATTTTGATTTCTCGTTGTTGATTTTATATATCGCGTGCGTTATGCAAAGAAAATATAGAAAAACCTATATGGATCAGTAATTGCTTTTAATTATCCGCCTAATGATCAGCTACATAATTACAAGACACGATAAAATATGAAATATTGCTATCTAAGTTATATGCTTGTGACTTTTACGTTTTGTCAAAGAACTTGATTCGGTTAATAAACAGCAAACGCTTAACAATAATTAAAAAAAGGCCAATCTTTTTGTCATTTTGCCATTTTTTGTTGTCTACAGTTGTTTTATATAGCCTATTAAAAAAAATTAATTCATATTATTTTGATCTGGGACATCATTTGGGGAGATGGGGTGGACATTTTTACCCCCCCCCCCCCAAGGTTTGTGGGAAATTAGCTTAGCCCTTACATACAAACTCACATTCTCTCTTTATATTATAAATAAGTATAGGAGAAGATACAGATAAAAATTTAGAGTTATATATGTTTACATGTAGATAAATTAAGTAGCACAGGAAGTAAAAATAATTTTTGCTTCCCCCCCCCCCACCAAGCAAAAACTGAAATGACGTCACAGATTTTGATGGTTTTGATTAGGCTATTTTCTAAATTTGAACAATGCAAGCTGTATTCATCTAAGCTTATTACTTTTATTTCTGTCTTGATGATTAGCTTTCGAAACGACGACAGAGAAAATAAAACAAAAAAGGTTTTGATTGGATATAGGAGACTTAGCAGCCAAGGAAATTAAATAAAAGACCTTAATTTAATTAATTAATAACGTTTCGGCTTTGGTTAAAGCCATCATTGCACTAACAGCTCCGAGGATGGCTTTGACCAAAGCCGAAATGTCAGCTGTTAAAATATAATTTTTAAAGAAAAAATTCTGGCTGCGTTTTTTTCTTTCATTCATGATACAAATTCCACCAGCTATAAAATACCCTTATATTGTATAATTGACAATGAAAATTAAAAATAATACTCTACATCTTGTATTTTAACAATTGTGCT
Organism: Euborellia annulipes; assembly: GCA_023213315.1. NCBI lineage: Eukaryota > Metazoa > Arthropoda > Insecta > Dermaptera > Anisolabididae > Euborellia > Euborellia annulipes. The sequence continues at coordinate 145,144 of JAKCPI010008017.1, forward strand.
GATGAAGGTCAGATTTGCGACCGAAACCTCGACGATTAATTAATTAAATAAAAGTCTTTTATTTAATTTCCTTGGCTGCTACGTCTCCAATTTAAAGTCTACAACCACTTCTCATCGCTAAAATAATTTTGTTTTTTTGTTGACTGCCTATTCATCATCTCCCGCATATAGTTAATCCCTAGCCATCTCCAATTTTAATCATTAGGCCTACATAGAATTTCCAACTTTTTAAAGACCCACCTTTAACAGATAGATTTATTATAGATTTATTAACTTAATTAAGAATCTTTTTTAGTTTGTGTTCAATTTGATTTGCAAAATTTTGTTCTCTTAAGTTGTTATTGTTGAGGGAAAAGAAGAAGCAAAGCCCCCCCCCCCCCCACTCCCCCGTCTATCATCAGTCAAGGAGGAACCTGTCCCCGGCGGCCAGGCGCGTGGACGCCCCCAATCCTTTCGTGCATAATTACCACCGTTTGAAAAATACGAGCTCGAATACAATTCGTCATTAATTTTCAAAAAGCAGCAACTGCAATTGACATACCTGCATCCGTTTCTCACATGAATGAAAATAGCTTAAGTGGAAACGAATAATAGAGTAGTAATGTTTCATTTAAAGCTTGAATATTTTAAAGCAACTAAATGGTTTTAAAAATATATGCATTTAAGTTTGAATTATATGAATTATGGGTTTCAATCTATCTTTTACTTTGCTTTTTGTTTATATTTAAAATTACTATTCGAATTTTTATTTTTCATGATGCATATGACTTTTGCTAATTACTTTGTGCAAAAAACTGAAAGTATTTTTCCCCTTGAAAGTTTTCTTACAAATTATGATCTTGAAAATAAAATCAATTATAGAGAAGTAACTGAGTATCATGATTTCAATTTTTTATTATTTCCTGAGAATGATTAGTCCACGAAACGTTTACAGAGATTATTAATTTAACAAGAGGAAAAGCCCGTCTTCGGCGGGCTTTACCATTTACCGGAGGACTACGGCTCCTGGACCCCCTTGCTTAACTTTGGCGAGCCAATTGCTCACTGTTTGGAAATTTTAAATTTCCTCTCTTAGATGTTGATAATAGAAGTGGCTGTTCAGCAATTAGAATGATGAAGGAAGAGAGGATGTCAGCCAAAAAAAGAGCCTCTATCGAATAAAAATCTCCAATCCGAAGACGTTTCGGGTTTAATTAGATAAAACCATCATCAGTTCTTTAGAGCTGAAATGAGCATAAATAATAATTGTAATACAACAACATAAAATATTTTTTAAATTATAAAAAACATCAGATCTTACATTATTGGCAATCTCAAGGTGCACACCATTGAGATGCAGATAGAGTTGTTATATATAAACATATACAAAATTATATAAAAATACAAAATTTGCATATCAGTTGTCAGACGCTCATCAGTCAACACGGCCAAGTCTCAAATGTATATAAAATTTAATTATCAAATACAGTTATTATATGATAAATACTGGGGAAGCAATGAACCCTCAGTACATTGACCCATAATACATCTTAATAAAAACGAAATCTCACAAAAGCGTGCATTTGACCTTTTTGAAAACATATTATTTATTTGCAAATGACAATTTTATAAATTAATTTATAATATATTTTCAAATTACAAATAAAGTTATAAACAATTTTTTATAATATTTAAATCTGGGCGTCTAGATTATTCAGGATGGACACATATACATTGCTAAGGCCATTACAATCAGTCTGATAGTTTAGTGCCCTATGTCCTCTCTTAGTTTTAAATTTCCCTCCTTGACTCAATTTCCTTTTATTCCCGGCCAATCAGCGCCCTGATAGGCACATATACATAGGGGCAGGAAGTCAGCGGCTATCGCTTTATATATAGTAATGATAATGATGATAATATTTTAGGTGAATAAGACTTGTTTATTTAAGTTTTTTTTTTTTTTATTATCTGCTACGGCCGAAGCCATCCAGCCCCCTTATTTACATTACGGTTACATTTATTTGTTAACATCAATTATTTTTGGTGTAGGGGTTAGCGTGCTGGCCTTGTATACCAAGGGTTGCTGGTTCGGAACCCAGTCAGTCCGATGATTTTATTTAAGCCATTTGGATACCAAACCTTCAATTGCATAAAATAATAATATGTAGTGCAAGTATCTTCAAGTTTTTTTCTTCTAAAAAAATTAGGAAATATCTAATTTTAATTAAATATTTTTTAATAATTAGTTTGACTAGCATTTTGAATTAGAGAAAATATTATTACTTTCTGTAACAAAATATAAATATTTTTTGTTTTTAAATTTTACATCTTGAATTCTATTATACTGCCGGAAGCCAAATATGCGTCTACACAAAAAACCTGATGTAACAACCTCAATTATCGAAGATACGAGAAAGTTGAGAAAGTTGTGTGCTATGCGACCAGTCACGCCAGATTTTTTTATTAAATTCATTAAAATATTTGAGATATTGAATGATAAGTAAACTTTCATAAGTTTAGATAATTAAATTAATGTTTTGATCATATCAAGTCTTATTAGTGATTGGTCCAATAAATTTTTCCAAAAAATAATATATATAAATAAAACTAGTTCATTAAAAATATAATTTAAAAATAATCTTAATTCTATCTTAAAATTTCTTGTTATTAAAGTAAATTGAGATTATTAATTGCTTAAAATATTTTTATAAATATACATAATTTTTAAAATTCTTGAAATAATTTAAAATTAATCACATATTAGCGAAGTTAGTCATAGAGCTATAATTAGTAGTTGCTGGCAGGGACTCTATTAACTATAATAATAATTTTATAATTATAAGATTAGCCTATTAACTATATATTTATCATAATTATCTAAATGAGATATTTTTATTTAAAAAAATCTTAATTCATAAATATAATCTTATCAATGATAAAATCTGAATACTACTTCGAAATTTACTTTGTAAATTTACTATATTTTATCATTATTGTGACCTTTGTAGAGTATGTCCCCGAAAAGGGGCATAAGCCTGCCTCTTTATAGTTTTTTGGAGGGAGATTGATAGTCTTAGATTTTTTCTTTCTTTAGCTTTAAAATTTCAAGTGGGGCTTGATGAAGATAGATATTCCCAACCGCTAAACGCCATTCATCTCTAGTGCAATAATTAATGTAATTATCACGTCTCTGATAAAAATTTTTCCCCCGAAAAGTTTAGTGTGTAAAATTATTAAAATAATTAATAAATAAGTTTTAAATAATAAATTTATATTATTTTCATATGTGTATTTGAATATTATTCACTCTCTTTCTATAGTAGTAGTACCGGTATACATTCTAAATTAAAATTAAATTTACAAATTAAACTCTAGGTCATTTGTTTCAAAGGTTTTATTAATTAAAAATTAACACTTAATACGTATTTCGACAATTACTTCTGATGATGACAAGTAATTGTCGAAATACTTATTAAGTGCTAATTTTTAATTAATAAAACCTTTGAAACAAATAATCTAGTGTTTAATTTGTATATTTAATTTTAATTTACAAAATGTTTTTCAATGAGAACCAACCGTCGAAAGTTTAAATCTTACACACTAATTTGGTATTTAGCATAAATATACTGTATGTTATATTTAATTTTGCCAAAATAACCAGTGAAGGATCAATATGTTGACAATGGCTTAGCTCTGAGAGTCCTATATGTAACTGAAATTACGGCCCATACTTGTTAAATAAAATTGAAATATATCTCGCTGCCTCGCTCATTTAAAAAACCTTCACACCTATATGATTTCATATATAAATTTAAATTAATCTCTTTTTTTAGCATATTAGGCCTTTATATCTATAGCCTGCTGTGAATTATAGTGGCGAAAGTCCGAAATTCAACAATTCGAGAAAAGGTATTTGAAAGTTTTATAAACATATAGGCCTACGTTTAAATAGACGGACCACAAATGATTAGGACAGAATCAATAGCAAAGAATGGAAATATATTTTCATCACTTTGGCACTCAAAAGAGAGGAGGTTTTAACTTTTGGTAGGCTTAACTCAAATTTTCGGACTTTCGCCACTATGATTCTCAGCAGGCGATATAATTAGGCCTACCATTGCATAAATTTGTTAGTTTTTTGATGAAGGGTAGGCAAACTAAAAAACACTTCTACTAAATGGACCCTGTGACGCATTAGTGTGTCAAACACCAGCTACCGAGATTTTAGAAAATTAACATTAAAGTTTTTTGTTTTCATTGGATTATATATTATATAATTTTATTTGTCAATTGTGCAAGTAACATTAAATATAAATTTTTTTAGGACATATTTCATAAAAAATACTATTAATTATAGCATTTGAACAATATTCCGTGCTTAACTCAATTTTTAATTTTTTTTGGCGCTTGACACACTAATGCATTACAGGGTCCAAATAATAAAAATATGCAGAGTATCTTTCATCCATTAATTTACGCATACAATGCATACTTTAGAACTCTAATTAAATTTAAATCGTTTTTCACAATAGATTTTTTCCCAAATATTTTCATTAAAAAAAAAGCTAATAATTTGATTTTGTAATTTATTTTATTTTAATATAAATTGAAGAAGAGCGGGCTTAGTAAGTTTATCTTAATCAAAAATCAATGGCTGATACAAAAGGAAATAAATTTCAACAACTATCTTAATCTAATAAGCTATAAATGCCATAGTGCGGTCCTTAAAAATTATTATCATTAAGCTTTGGGTGCGCCTTTATGCACATAAATAGATATCAATTTATAGCTAGGGATCGGAAGCAGGATGATCCCGAGGGCATCATCATCGGCCTCGCCTTGGTCTCTGTTCTCCTGTAATAACCCCAATTCAGACTCGATGATCGGTGTCCCATCATCTCAATCCGATATCGAGGGTAGTGTAGGCGTTCTTGTCTCGAATGGTCTAACGGTTGTCTGCCATCCATCTCGTATCTCGAACGATTGCAAGAGGCGATTGTTCAATTCGACAGCCGCCACCATCGTAGGTGGATACTCATTCGACCCAGCCCTAACAAGCTCGCGTTAATGGTGGGGTGGAGGCCCTGCGATCTCATGTCACAATTATTGAGACACATTTATTCTCAGAGACTAGAAAGCAATATTCGTATTGTCAGTGACAGGGTTGTTAAGTAAATCATTTTCTTTTAAATATATAATGGCTTTTCTCTACTTTGCCTCTGGAATTCTGTTAATATCCATCAAATTATGTCTATTAAACTATTTTTTTTTAACACTCACACTTTTTTTCTCATTCACACTCACACTCACATACACATTCACATAGTCTTTTCGGCAACTCAGGCCATTTAAGACTTTTTACGATATCCGTTATTGATTTATATACATATTTGGGGTTCAGGCATTCTTATTTAAGCCATGTGGTATCCAAATGGCTTAAATAAATTCATTGGACTGCCTGGGGTCCGAACCCGCGACTTTTGGTATACGAGGTTAGCACTCTAACCCTCCAAGCCCCGAGGGCTATAAACTATTTAAATTGAAGGAATTATTAATTAAATTTTATATCCTATATGATAGTTATTAATAATATTAGTTTATTATAATGAAAACGTTTTTGATGCTGGATTAAGTTCATGAGAGGATGTGGGAAATTAATCAGCATATTCTTATAAGCATTACATATATTAGCAAATATTTCACTAAAAGATATAATAAATATTTTTTTTTTTTTTTTTGGAATGGGTGAAAGGTCCGAAGACTATAATGACCAATAGTCACATGCAGCCAGGAAGAAAATAAAACAAAAGGAGAAGAAAAGGGGAAACCAACTGGGGAACTGAGAAGATGTTGTTGAGGTTAGACTTGAAAGTCTGAAGATTGTAGGTTTTGGGGAAGATAGACGCAGGGAGCTTGTTCCAATCACGGGAGGTCATGGGGACAAAGGAAGAATGAAATTGTTTGTTCTGTTAGTCGGATCTGAACAGCATAGGGATGCTGGGAAGATGCCTCTCTTGTGTTCCGTGAATATGTTGCATTGGGTGGGATAATTGATTTTAATTCGGCAGAGCATTGACCATGGTAATACCTGTAGAAGAGAGATAGTGCAGATACTCTTCTTCTATGATCTAGTGACTGTAAGGATGCAGTAAGGGTAGAATCACCTATCAGTCTAATTGCACGCCTCTGTATGGTTTCCAAGGAGGAGAGAGGTTTCGACCCTCGCCAAAGGTGGGAACAATATTCAAGACACGGCCGAATTTGGGCTTTATAGAGGATTAGGAGTTGTTGGGAGGAAAAGTAACGCTTCGTTTTGAATAGGAAACCCAATTTCCTTGCGGTAGATTTAACCACAGAAGAGATGTGGTTGCTCCAGGAGAGATCAGATGTAACTGTCACTCCCAGAACAGAAAATGAATCTTTGAACTCGAGACTATTATTGCTGTAAATAAGGGGAGGGCAAATCCTATTTTTTTGTCTAGAAATTAAACAACATTGGGTTTTTTGGGAATTGAATTTTACTTGATTGAGGTTTCCCCATTCCTCCAAGAGACCTAGATCATCATTTATCGACGACACAGCCCCCAGACGACCAGTGGATGAGGTTTCACCAGTCCTGACTGAGTGCAGGGTACTGTCATCAGCAAAGCAATGAATTGGGTTGGAGGTTACTCCCATGAGATCGTTAATGTACATAAGGAATAGGGTGGGAGAGAGGACAGAACCCTGGGGAACACCTGCGTTGATTGTATGCGGAATAGAAGACACACCGTCGACTACAACCGAGATCTTTCGCTCCATTAGAAAGCTCTTGATCCACTGGCACAGCTCAGAGGATAGGCCAAAAGATGGAAGTTTAGCATAAAGATTTTTATGCCATACCTGATCGAAAGCCTTCGAAATGTCAAGAGCAACTGCAATAGTTTCCCTTTCATTTCCATGGCTTTGTTCCAGAGGTGTGTGACAAAGCTCAAAATATCCCCAGTCGAACGAGCATGCCTGAAACCATATTGCCTATCATTCATCATTCCGCAATGTTCCAGATGATTTAAAATTTGAATGTTGAGGGCTTTTTCCATAATTTTGGATAGTATGGAGGTTATTGCGATTGGGCGATAGTTGCTGGGAAGAGAGGAGTCACCTTTTTGGGAATGGGTTGAATATTCGCCAATTTCCAAGAGTCGGGAAAATTTCCCGAGGAAAATGAGAGGTTGAACAACCTGGATAATATTGGGACCAATTCAGGGGAACATTTTTTAATGACGATGGGGGGAATACCGTCAGGGCCTGGGGATTTGTCGATTACTAGCTCCTTAATAACCTTTTTAATTAGTTTATCCCTAAAATGAATTTTATTCATTGAAATTTTATTGGAATGCTGGGTCGGAGGATCGCGACTATTGGCTTTATCTCAATATTTATTAAAAGGAGATATTCCTCTAAATTATATCTTCATTATCTTACTGTAAATACACTAAAACCATCTTGGCCGAAATATTCATGATATACCATGTTGATATACTCTTATACTTATACTCTTGTCCTCATATATCTCTTGATTGAATTCTCCCATTCTCTTCTAGTCTTTATAATATCATTATTACGTATATGTTTAATTCCTTTATGTTTTTATGTTGATTTTTCAACTATTGGATGCTTCATTGTGGGAAATATAGGCTACTAAAAAAAAGTAGGTCTAACTTGTTTGTTCTTAAAAAAAAACTAATTTTAAATTTATGTTTAGAATTAAATATTTATTATTCATATATCCGAAAAAATAAGGTTGTGCCGCCGGAAGTCGAACCACTGATCCTCCGATTTGTACTCAGAGGGCTGAGCTCTGAGAGGGCACTCTGAGTACAAATCGGAGGATCCGTGGTTCGACTCCCGGCGGCACAACCTTATTTTTTTCGGATATATGAATAATAAATATTTAATTGTATAAATTTCGGTAATACGCGATGTGTATAATATCTTAAATATTATATATAATTTCTTATTTATTTATGTTTAGGTTTCTTATTTCACTTAATTGGAAATTTTAAATCTATTCTTTATTTAATTTAGTAAGTTCTCTGCCTAAAGAGGCCCAGGGCCGGCGGGGGGGGGGGTATTCGGGGCGGCCCTGGGGGGCCCGGACCCGATTCCCATTAAAATTCTAATAAAAATTAAGTTTCATGGTTAAAATTTCAATTAAAAAAATATCATTTTCTTGAAATTTTTTCCTCAAGGGGCCCTGGCCCTTTAAGCTCAAATCTTAAAATTTCAATTTAAAAAATATCATTTTCTTGAAATTTTTTCTTCAGAGGGCCCGGCCTTTAACCTCAAATCAAGTTTGATCTTTTCACGACTCAGGATAGCTAAAAACGCAGATTTTAGTGGCTAATTTCAAAAAATTTTCCATCCCCCCAGATTTCTCCCGAATTTCTCTGTCTGGATCTGGCCTCGATAAATTATTATGACTTTTTGGTTTGGAAATTTTGAAAAAATTTTAAATAACTTTATTTAAATAAATATTTTAAGCTAGGTATAACTATTTCAAAAGTTGTCTCAAAAACTGTGTAAAAAATTGTTGGCATGAAGGACAATAGCTTTATATACTAAAAAAAACTTAAAGTTTTTTTTGGGGGGGGGCCGTATTAAAGTAGCCGGGGCCTAAGAGGTGTCACTTTTATTTGCCACTTTGTAGGATTTCTCGCTTGTTCAATAAAGTCTTTACCAACTAATCTCTTGGAACATGGGCGTACCCAGCGAGGGGCAGGGGGGCAGCTGCCCCCCCCTAGAAGCAAAAAAAAAATGTTTATAAAGTGATGAAACGAAACAAAATTGGTGGGTGGCGACGGGGAATGATTTTTTGTTAGGATTTGAGGGTTTTTAGGCCTTTAATTCGAAGGCCTTTCCCCTCTATATAAAAAATAGCTATGTCACAATCTGGACGACTATGATCTGCCCCCCCCCCTGGACGACCATGATCTGACCATGCCCCCCCCTAGATTTGATCCTGGGTACGCCCATGTCTTGGAAGCTAATTTTGTAGGCGGACCCACAATTAGTCGTTTATTTTTTTTGTCTCCAGAGAGTTTTGAATTAAATTTTTCAATTTTCTAAGCCATCTAGCTGTTGTTTCCAGTTTCGGCCCAAGAAGTCATCAGACCTCTAAAATTTTATTAAAAAAAAAGATAATATCTTTAATTAAGATAACATTCAAATTTTTTTCATCATACTATTTTAAAAGAGCCTACCCATGTACCTAAACTGGAAACTGTAGCTAGTTGGATTAATAAAATCTGAATGAAAATTTAAAATATATTTTTAATTATAGGCCTTTAATTTAATTAAATTAAGTGAAGACATACATTTAAAAGAAATTATTTGTTAGTTTCCGAAAGTTTATTTAAATAGGCCTAATATTTTTCATTAATACCTACGGTGCGATTTGGATTGGTCAGCTCTATTCTAAATCAAAATATGGGATAATATAATTCCTGACAAACGATATATTTACAAGTGAAATGACATCAGACAGAAAACATTAAAAGAAAAACGTGCCTCTCCTGTCTGTCTGTTTATCTACCCACTCAAGTATATTTAGCGCCCTCCAAATCGTATCTTTTGAGTTGTAGCCAACAAGATTATCGAGTATCGTTGTCGCTACCTCTCGATCAAGAAATTTATTCGATAAGAGAGCCGAGAAAGGAAAGAAAACATTCGACGCCCCAAAGATAAATTGATCAGACAGCTCGACACCATTGCCGCTTCGTTACATATGGAACTAATTTGATATCGAGTTAATTAAGGAGAACTCTGAAAAGATATTCAAACCAAGACATGTAGTTTATAAAACGTAACGAATCATCTGCTACGGAAAAAGAAAATATTGTAAAGTACTTTTGTAAATATGAAGAATTATTGTCATCATTAACAATGATTATGTTGATACAAAGAATACATTATCCTTTTTTAAAGATGACAAATTAATTATAGAACACTTTTCTTAGAAGAATTTAAGAGTTAAAAAACAATTAACCCAAAAACTAAGCAAATTTTTAATTTTATGGGGTGGACTTGATCTTGTCATGCATGGGTTTCTAAAGGTAAACCCCCACTCTCCTGGAAGGTTTTTCTCTCTGTATAGACAGACTCTGTGCGCTTTATAATTGTTTTTCTTTTTAATTCCCCTTAAATAAAATACCACTATAAAAGGTCAGCTGACCCTCTTTCAAACTTGAAATAAAATATATATATATATATTTTACCTTATTATAAATATTTATTATATTGATATTATAATTCATACTATAATATAAAGGGCTAGCGGCTGACTTCCTGCCCCAGTGTGTATGGCCCTATCAGGCCGCTGATTGTCTAGAGTTACAGGAAGTGGAGCGGGAGAGGGAAATTTGAAACTTTAAAACCAATGAGCAAAAATAAATTTGAAGCATTTGCTCGCCTAAGGCGAGCAAGGGGGGTCCAGGGGCAAAGCCCACAAATGGCTTAAATAAATATGCCTGGACCCCCAATAATACATGTAAGACTTATACCCCTGGTATATTAATACAAATACGGTATCGTTTAGTCTTATATGGCCTGAGTTTCAGAAAAGACTGTGTGTATGGCGTGGGGAAAAAAGTATTCCCAGCATTTTATTTATTAAATCAGCCAACAACGCCTGGTCACGCAGGCAACCTGCCAAACATACAAAAATCGACTGGCCATATCTTCATTTATCCTCTCCAATCACTAAACTTTACCACAAAAAGCATCTTTTTAAATCTTTATTCTAATCTTATTCCTCTTTTATTTTTGTTTTTCCTCAAAAAAAAAAGCCACTACTAGAGAAGGGCACATTTTCTCTTCTGGAAAATTGCCTCTGAGCCCAACGTTCTGATATTTTCATTAATTTTTTTTTTTTTTTTAATGAATGCCTGGGATCGAACACAGATCGCCTTGACAAAAGACCGCTGTGCGTTAATCCCTATTCCACTCCCACTGTTTAATTTGAAATAAAAAATTCCTAATAAATATTTAAATAGACCAATTTATAATATTAAATGACTATTCATTTAAAATTTTTTCTTTTATCTTTGACAATATAATTATACCTTTTAGTTTAGAATGCGCTCTTAAATGCAACTCCTTTAAAATTATTCACAATTTTCAAAGTAAATTAGATTCTTTTTTAATAGTTACTTTAGATTTAATAAAAGCCTAGTGAGATAAAATATGGAAATTTACCAATACTTTAAATACAGTATAAAAAAAAAAAAGGAAGAAAGGTATTTTTTGGTTGAGGAAAATACTTTTGCTTGAAAAAGAATGTCACTTTGAATTTTATTGACTTTTCGTGCGTTATTTTCTTGTAGAAACACATGTGCAGTATCTGAGGCTCTCGAGGCGTTGATTTCCACGCTTCTTGGATATTAAATTTTAAACAATTGCCGCTTCGGGTAGTAAAATTCCTACTCTGAGTATCCGAGGTCACGACCGAACATCTCAAAACAATGTTTATGCCTTTAAACCAAGTTGATGGTTCTAGATTCAAAACAAAGCTCTGAAATAATTGCCAGCTTCATCATGTAAACATAATTAAATCCCTTACCTATAATGAACAAGAGATTTTTCAATGGTAGTATATCAAAAAGAATATTTTTTAAAATATTTTTCTACATACAATTCTTCATCGTTTATTATAATTTATAATCAACAAAATTATACGATTCCCTTTGTTTATTGTAGTGTTATTTGGTATTTAATATAAATAAAACAAAATTTAAATTTGTTCGAGAAGCAAACTTATAATCTCTAGATCAGTGGTTTCCAAACTTTATGTTACAACGCCTCCCTTATAAATATTTAATCGTATGACGCCTCCCCCCTCTCCACCCAATTTTATAAAATAATACAAAAACAAAAGAAAAATATATATAAATTTATGTAAAAATATTTTTTTATTTATTCTTATTTATAAAACTAGCTATAATTTCCTCGCTGTGGCTAATATTCGCGCTTCCCCTTAAACTAGTCTGCGCCTCCCCAGGGAAAGAGGAGGCTTAACTTGTTAATGGCCTAAATTATTTTGAAAAGAAAGTTATACAATAGCTCATAATATATAATCATTTCTACATTATTAATTATTGCAAGCTTCTCTTTTAGAAAACCATTTGGCATTTCATGATAATCTAAAACTAGGGCTTTTACAAATGTATTATGATCATTTTTAGCGTGTTTGGAATATTAATATGATTTAATATATAAAAATAAAAACAAGAGAGAAAGAGAGATGGTTAAGAAATCGTTGAGCCCGGAAATTCCTTTAATGGAATGTCAGTGTGGTTTTGTCGAGGATTAAATTTTCTAGATCAAGAATCTTATGTTATGTTGAGTTCTTATGTATCATATAGGCCTAAAAAAGTTTTATTTTTTTACTGATTCATAAAGAAAAAAATTGTATTATTCTTCATGTGTCAACCTAGGCCAAGGAAGATCTGTGTTTCTTTTTACTTTTCTCTCACCTCTATATATGTTAATATATAGAGAGAAAGTATTGGTTTCATGTCAAAAATTCGATATCGACATTTTGATGGATATACACGTGTTTGATCAAATGTAGGCCCTATACTCTCATTTTGCTCTCAAAATTGTATGAAGCCCACTTTACTCTTGTAGTTTATAGTTAAGATAGGAGAAATTGTAGCCATAGTAACAAAATATAAATATTTTTTCATGTTTATAAATTTTACATCTTGAATTCAAATGTACCCTACTGTCGGAAACTAAATATATGTAGACACAAAAAATCTGGTGCGACCAGTACCAGATTTTATTTATTCGGAAACAAGAACACATGAATAAATTTTAAAAATTCAAACATTTTGTGAAATTTTTTTATTTAGAAGCTTTTTCTTTTTTATAAGGTTAAGATTTATTAAATCCAAAAACTCTACACTTAAATCTGTTATAATTCTGACATTTTTTATAAACATTTTTTTGGTAAGGTACAATATAATTCTAACTGCATCCATCATTTTTTCGATCTGTCTTCAACAAAACATCCATAAAGAAAGAGTCGTATTTTCGTTATTCTCTCATTCAAACGGCAAGGAAACACCTCCAATTAATTTATCACGAGCAAAAGTGCGAGCATTTGAATTTCTTCAGAAGATCAGCGCAAACATCTAGAGAGTAGAAGAAGAAAACTAAGATGGATGACGAGAGGCGGGACAAGAATAAAAACAATGATAAATAAGACATTGTGGAGATGCAAACGAGCGCTACTGTCCGTTGTTTCTGGTTCACCAAGCTCGATTCAACAACCGATGATTCGCCTCCGCGAATTTACGTTGGCTAAAATTCAAAAACAATGGATGTTAA
>JAKCPI010008018.1:0-16954 GCA_023213315.1 Euborellia annulipes
ACTATGCCAAGCCCGAGGGCTATTGGCAATGTTTGGAAATTTTAACAGCAAATGGGATTTGAAGTGTTTAATTATTAGTCTATAATTGTTTAATTAATAAATTTAGATACTTTTAAATAAATTTTCTATGTAACACTCGCCTCTAACTCCTAGGATCTGGGGATAATCATATCTTTCTGTTTCACACTTTTTACTCTTCTCTCTTATCATTCTAAATTCAGGTCATGCTTCGTCGTGACTACGTCTCTCTCTCTCTCTTTCTCTCCTTACCTCGCTCAGGTTCAAGGCAACCGGAAGGAGTCTCTCTCTTTAATTTGGAAAATGCCTAAATCTAATAAGTCACAAATATAAATATTATTATTTAATACAGCAGTGAAAATCGATGCCTGGATGCACTCTTTAGTTAATGATATATAAGAGAATGCGGTTATAAAATAAATATTCACATTATAAAAAGAAAATTACATAATTTCAGACCGATTTAATGGAATATTTTAAAAAATAAGGTCTCTTTTATGACTCTTCTTAATTACTAGTTCACAGAGGTGAATTTGAAATAAATGAGATGCCGTTTATTAGCTAAAGGGCTACTAGAGATAATTGCTAGACCTTTTTTCCTCTTTTCGTGATTAGATAATTTTTTTCTCTCTTTTACCTGCCTACATTTAACCAATGATTTCATAAACATTTTTAAAATTAGTGGCCAATAAAATTTAGACAGCCAAGGAAAACAATTTGAAAACTCTTTGGGAAGAAATATCATTTAATCTAATTGTGAAATAGCTATACTATAGAAAGAAAGACAATGAATGCTCTTTTCAATTTAACAGCAGAATAAAGTTTTTATTAAATAAATTTAAAAAAAATCCCATCTTCTCTGTGACCAAGAGGTTAAAAATAGTGAATATTGATAATCTTAAATCCAAGAGGTGCGGGTTCGGATCTCAGGGAATCCAATGAATATTTATTATTCATTTTTTTTTTTATTGTTGGGCTTCAAGACCATACAATTCTATTAATCAATTGAATATAAATAAATTTAAAATTATCCTTTAATATCCTTTAAAAATTAAAGTATCCTTTAATAAAATCTATAAGGCTTCAGGTAAAAAAATGATATAGGGGGCATTCCGGTCGTCGACCACTTCTGAACCCGACTATTTTGATTTGGCTGAAACTTTGTCATCTTTTTGTACTCTATTGAAAGCGGTTCGAGAACTTTTTCAGATTTTTCGACCCAGCTAAAGAAAGTTATAGCATTTTCAGAAACATCGATTTTTTTTTTGAAATAACTGTAACGTCAAAAATTAACTTATCGGGACGATTTTTTTGAAATTTTTGGTCTTAAATGTACTTTTCAGAAAAAATATGACAAATTTTACAGATTCATCTTGAACGCTTTTTTTGATATTTTCAAAAAAACAAAATTTCGGGATGAATGACACTTTTTTTTAATTTTTTTTTTATAAAAACTTTGATTTTTCTACAATTGCCTGAAAATTTCAGAGTGGGATATTTCGCTTTCTATTTTTTTTATTTTTGAAAAAAAATTTTTTTCTCCGCTTATTTATCATGATGGTGCTCTTAATTTTCCAGGATTGACTGAGATTCTAGAAAATTGAAGAAAAATAATAATAATAATAGTTAGGGGTGATGAAAGTCGAGAAAATTCCATTTATCCTGAAAATTAGGAATTAGTTGTGTATTCAACTACTGAAGTATTTGAAGCGTCAAAGCTTAGAAACATGGGCGTAACTAGGGGTGGGGGCCTGGCCTCCCCAGAAGCTCCTTGCCCCAAGAAAAATTGAGAAAATATGGGGCTTTCCAGGCCCACCGGAGGATGGCTGGTCTCATGGCCCCCCTTAATTTTTCTTGGGGCAAGGAGCTTACTGGGGAGGGCCAGGCCCCCCGGCACCCCCCTAGTTACGCCCATGTTTCTAAGCTTTTACTTGACGCTTCAAAAACTTCAGTAGTTGAATACACAACTAATTTCTAATTTTTTCAGGATAAATGGAATTTTCTCGACTTTCATCACCCCTAACTATTATTATTATTATTTTTCTTCAATTTTCTAGAATCTCAGTCAATCCTGGAAGAATTTAAGAGCACCATCATGATAAATAAGCGGAGAAAAAAATTTCTTTTTTTTTTTTCAAAAATAAAAAAAAAAATAGAAAGCGAAATAATCCCACTCTGAAATTTTCAGAGCAATTGTAGAAAAAATCAAAGTTTTTTATAAAAAAAAAAAATTAAAAAAAAAAGTGTCATTCATCCCGAAATTTTTGTTTTTTTACGAAAATGTCAAAAAAAACGTTCAAGATGAATCTGTAAAATTTTGTCATATTTTTTTCTGAAAAGTACATTTAAAGACAAAAATTTCAAAAAAAATCGTCCCGATAAGTTAATTTTTGACAGTTTTACGGTTATTTAAAAAAAAAAATCGATGTTTTTTGAAAATGCTATAACTTTTTTTTGGCTGGGTCGAAAAATCTGAAAAAATTCTCAGACACGTTTTCAATAGGGTACAAAAAGATGACAAAGTTTCAGCCAAATCAAAAATGGTCGGGTTCAGAAGTGGTCGAGTTGGCGTGGAATGCCCCATATATATATTTTCTAAAGTCTGTGATTTTTTAGACTTCGCTCATTAATTGGTAGTCAATAAATTTTAACGCACAGGACGAAAATTGACTCACTGATTTTTGGAATGTGAATAAATTGATTCTTGTTTGTCTTAAGTTTGCAATAGGTTTTTCGATTATTCGATTCTGAACTGTTCTCGAATTACGCTTTGTCAATTTGGTTGCCTATCTTCCAGCAATTAAAAATAAACTCCATTTATCTTTTAGGTATATTTTTTGTCTCGTTGTTACTATTCTATTTTTTATTTTCCGTTATCAGGGTCAATAATCTTTAAAAATTTTACAATTTGAACTTATACCACTTGATAAATAATTCACCTTAGATCCGATAATTTTCACATTTTTCTGTTCTAATTTATCAAATTAATTGCTATTTTTCAAACTTTTTGTTCATTAAATAAAATTACTTTTTTTTTTTAGTAAACAGCAGTTTATTTGTGTAAGATATAACGTTGTTAATTATCTCTGAGGTTCTCTTTTCAGGTACAAATTTACATACAATCAAAACACCCTACATCTAGCGATCAAAATTCTGACATTCTGAGTTCGAAATGTATATCACTAGATGTAGGTAAGACGCTTTATTTGTATTTGAATTTGTTCCCTGAAGAAGACTTCAGAATGAGTGGCTGAAATTTTGTATCTAAAATTGGTCCTTGCAGTCATAATCACTATACACGACTGATATTATGCCAACAAGGTTCACATAACAATAAATAATGAAAAATTTTCTTCGATAGATTCTCAATTACGTAAGGCCTAAAGATGCTTAAAATTGTTTAATTAAATAAAATTCCTTGGCTAACTCCTAATTATAATCTAAACTTGGAAATTATTTTTACTTCTGCTGCCTCAACCTTTGATAGGAAATTTTTATTTATTTTCAAACAGAGATACATTTTATTTTAGCTATAATTGAGAGAGTGGTGCATTTTTATATGAACATTTGTTCTCCCTATAAAAATATTACTATTTCAATTCAATTTCGTGACAATAGACTAAAATAGAATAAATAATATCTTTGATATTTTTCTTTCAATGATATTTATTATTGAATAAACCATTTCAATCTCCTCCCACTCACATTAGCTTTGCCCTCCTATTTATTTATGTATTCGTAATAATGGGTGAGTCTCTCTTTTTGAGTCACGCTTTTTTTTTACGAAATTAAATCATAAATAGGAAAACCAATTAAAGGTAGAAAAGACAATACACCCTATAAATGAATTAAATAATTTTTTCTTAATTCTTAATCAAGACATTTTTAATAATTCTTGATTATGTAGTTATTTCTTTTTACTTTCTTACCTATATATTAGGGTGTCCCTTATATGGGCAAAAAAAAATTTTTTTGAAATACCGGAACGCATACCCTCTAATTTTTTTCATCCTACTAAGCCTTACTTATATATGAAATTTTATTCACCTACGTTGACGTTAACCCGTGCCGACCTGCCCGCAAAGTTTTTGAAAATAGTCGTTTTTGAATATCTCTTGATATATACCTAGATTATCGCAATTAAGTAAGTATTAGGTAGACAATTAAGTAAAAATAAATTCTTCCTTAAATGAATACCTCGAAAGGCCTTCTAGGGGTTTTTTGAAATTCGGACCTTAAGGGCCCAAAATCGCCATTTTGGAAAAAAATGCATTTTTTAATTAAATTTTTGCCTTTCTTTAATTACGTTTAAACGAGATGAGATATCAAATTAATTCCTTCGGTACATTCTTCCTTAAATGAACACCTCAAAAGGCCTTTAGGGGTTTTTTGAAATTCGGACCTTAAGGGCCCAAAATCGCCATTTTAGAAAAAAATGCATTTTTTAATTAAATTTTTGCCTTTCTTTAATTACGTTTAAACGAGATAAGATATCAAATTAATTCCTTCGGTACATTCTTCCTTAAATGAACACCTCAAAAGGCCTTTAGGGGTTTTTTGAAATTCGGACCTTAAGGGCCCAAAATCGCCATTTTGGAAAAAAATGCATTTTTTAATTAAATTTTTGCCTTTCTTTAATTACGTTTAAACGAGATGAGATATCAAATTAATTCCTTCGGTACATTCTTCCTTAAATGAACACCTCAAAAGGCCTTTAGGGGTTTTTTGAAATTCGGACCTTAAGGGCCCAAAATCGCCATTTTAGAAAAAAATGCATTTTTTAATTAAATTTTTGCCTTTCTTTAATTACGTTTAAACGAGATGAGATATCAAATTAATTCCTTCGGTACATTCTTCCTTAAATGAACACCTCAAAAGGCCTTTAGGGGTTTTTTGAAATTCGGACCTTAAGGGCCCAAAATCGCCATTTTGGAAAAAAATGCATTTTTTAATTAAATTTTTGACTTTCTTTAATTACGTTTTAACGAGATGAGATATCAAATTAATTCCTTCGGTACATTCTTCCTTAAATGAACACCTCAAAAGGCCTTTAGGGGTTTTTTGAAATTCGGACCTTAAGGGCCCAAAATCGCCATTTTGGAAAAAAATGCATTTTTTAATTAAATTTTTGACTTTCTTTAATTACGTTTAAACGAGATGAGATATCAAATTAATTCCTTCGGTACATTCTTCCTTAAATGAACACCTCAAAAGGCCTTTAGGGGTTTTTTGAAATTCGGACCTTAAGGGCCCAAAATCGCCATTTTGGAAAAAAATGCATTTTTTAATTAAATTTTTGACTTTCTTTAATTACGTTTTAACGAGATGAGATATCAAATTAATTCCTTCGGTACATTCTTCCTTAAATGAACACCTCAAAAGGCCTTTAGGGGTTTTTTGAAATTCGGACCTTAAGGGCCCAAAATCGCCATTTTGGAAAAAATGCATTTTTTAATTAAATTTTTGACTTTCTTTAATTACGTTTAAACGAGATGAGATATCAATTAGCTCTCTTCGCTAAAAGTTTCTTTAAATAAATATCTCGAAAAGGTTTTCAGGGTTTTTTGAAATTCGGATCCTAAACCTGTATTTTGGATAAAGTTTCTACCGTAGGCTCTAGTTGAAATATTTTGAAAATTAAAATATGAAAATAAAACACTCGGTTATTGGTTCCAGGTTATTTATTAATTATAAATCAACACTAATTAAGTATTTTGGCACTAATATTTATATTTAATATTGGAAGATCATAATTATTTTTTTTTTAAACTTTGAGCCTCTTGGCTCACAGCAAGGTATGCTCGTATTAAGAAATAAAAATAGGGGGTAAATAGTCACATTATGGAACAACTTTTCCAGGGTAGCCCGTTTTGAAATTCGAAAAAAAAAAAAAAAATTTCGCTCCACTCTATTAGTCATATCCCGAGACGCCGCCCGTCAGGGCCTAGCGGAGATTGGTTTGCCGAAGGCAACCCTACCGTTACTAGTTTTTTTCTATATTTCATTAAAAGCGATATTTCGGCGACGACAGCAAGACATCATGAGGCATATAAAAAATTATTTTTGAAACATTCTTTTTAACTCACCACTCTCTTCTCACGAATGTCCCTCTTTTTCGTTATATTATAAATCCACTGAAGAAGGAGTGCCAATAAGCCTCCCAAACATTTGGAAATATTACCTTAAGTTTAATAAAAAATTGCTGAATTACCAAACAAACAGAGTACAACTGACAAATAGAGCGAGGGCGCGCAACTCTATCCGCACAGCTTGTATGGCCATGTTTCGGAGCTAGTCGGCACGGGTTGCAGTGCCCCAAATATGCTAAAATTTTATTTGTGAGTATTTTAGGGGCAAATGAAAAAAACTAGGCCCTATGCGTTCCAAAATAAATACTTTGAAAAATAAGGGACACCCTAACTCTATATGTATATGTTAATATATACGATCAGTGATCACATACAAGGAAGTAGTAGTACTTTTTTTTAGTTTATTTTACTCACTAAATTCTTAGCTCCCTTTGACCTCTGACTCAGAGGTAGAGCATTAACTTTTGGTGCAAAAGGTCGAGGATTCGGGTCCCGTCCGTGGTGAAAAAATTTATTTCTATTATATTTGATAACATTCAATTGAAATTAATAGGAACGGGGTCTAAATATTCAAATATCAAAAAATACCTTAAACAAATTTTAAAAAATAAGAAAAAAAAATTCTTAGCGCTTTACTATAAGTACAGTATATTATTTAAACGGTGATCTGCTCAAGAATTAAACGCGTATCGCGGAAAGGCAGGCAATATTTCCCCTTTATCGCAAACAATATGATATGTACAGTGAGGAACAATATTAAGTCCCACCCATGCTTTTTCTACTAGTGATCATTTCATTGTTTAAAAAAAAATATAATGGAATCTTTCATGGCTTCAGACCTAGAAAATTTCCAATAAAGATTATCATTTTCTTTTATTAAAACAATGAAATAATCACAAGTAGAAAACGCTTGGGTGGGACTTAATATTGTCCCTCACTGTACGTGCTGCCTGTGGCAAATTTGGAATCTTAATGAGCGCTGATGGTGGAGGGGACGAGCTTCCCCTCCAGCCTATTCTCTATCTCTAAATAGGTCATCGTTTACTTATAAGTCTATAATATGAACCTCTAATTCCACATTCTGATCTTTCTTTTAAAAAAATGACAAAAAAAAAAACCTGTTAATTGGCTGATATATTATTATTTCAATTCTTATTTGATTTCAATATTTTTCTATACCCCATTCTTTAAATGATATATTAAGGCCCCCGGGGCCTGGCGGGGGGGGTGGGCGGGCCTCCTTTTTCTCCCGACGGCGGCGGGGCCCCCCCCCGGCCCGCGGATGTGTTTTTTTCAGAGGATACCCCACCGCGTTGAGAAAGGGAGGCCCGGCCCCTATATGTATATTTTTTTAAAAAAGGTTTTTTTTCTAAAGTTTTAAATGGCCTGAGTTGCCGAAAAGACTGTGTGAATGTGTGTGTGTGAGTGTGGGTGGGAGAGGGGGAGGGGGGGTGTTTTTAAAAAAAAAAAAAAAAAAAAAAAAATGATATATTAAGACAAATACCGGCAAGCCATTTTTTTTTTTAGGACGAGCAAAGGAATTTTTATTCAATTATTTCGAAAATTTATTATTATTTGTTGAAATATTTAGAATAATTCAGTCGTTCATTAAATAATAATAAACCTCAATTTCTTTTCTTTTCGTTAAAGATAATATCTTGTCAGCGAAAATTTTTTTTTTTATTTATTTCTAGATATCCATCGTCCTTTTTCCATAAATTTAAATATCTTTAATTGATTCCTTCGTCAATTAATTTTCTTATTTATTTCTTTGCGCTTGTTGTTGTTGTTTTTTTTGCGTTCTTTGTCAGCTTCTTTTGTTCGTACCCTAGGACTCATTCGGATGCAAGCCAAGCCTAATAATTGTAACATCATCAATTTTCCTCTTTTTCAAAGTGCCTCTAGGCCAGAACCGGAAACTAATCGACGTTTCTTCCCTGAGATCCATCCGTGTCCCACATACAAATCACCTTAACGAAATCTTTTGTGTCAATTGGCGAGAAACGTGGACCCTGAAGACGAAAGAGGAAACAAAAAAAAAAACGTATAACACTTGAGAGTGATTTCTGCGAAGCTGTCTATTTGAGATAGAATTGTTCCATCTCCCTCAGTGAAGATGAAGACCACGTTCACAAGGTGAAGTGAAGACCCACTCACACACACACACACACACAGCCTCTTCCTGGGAAAGATCAAAGTGTAAATGAGCTATAAAGCCCGGGCCAAGTGGGACTCGATCAGAATTTTTATTTTTAATTAGCTTTATCGTTTATCCCATGGTCAAATCTAACATTAGAATCGCACATATTTTAATATATTTTTTTGGTCTTTCAAATAAAAAAAAAAAAAAACGATTGTCTTTCAAATTCGACTTAGAAGGATTGTTTTAATATTTTTTTTGTATACAGTTTTTATTTTTAATAGCTCTAAGAATTCAATCTGTTCTCAACTAAGTGATTGAATGATTAAGATTCTTGAGTACTGAATGGTATCTATTTGAGTTAAATTGAAAAAAAAAAAGTTCGGGATAGTGCTGAGAGAAAAATTTTTATTTATATGGTCTAATTAAAATCTATATATAATAATTGCGGAGTGTCCGTCCGTCTGTCTGTCTGTCCGTCCGTCCGTCTGTCTGTCTGTCCGTCTGTCACGCTCTGTTTGACCAACTTCCCGTTGGAATTTTGAAACGAAATTTTGCAGTCTTATAGAGGACGTTATGGAGAGTCCCGGAAAAATACTCGGGTCCTGAAATTCCTATAACTTTTCGAGTTATTAATTCTTAAAGTTACGATTTCTCCCATAGGAAATGTATAGAGAAATATTTAAGTATTCTTTGCAGTTGTGTATTCTATGAAGGTAAACAAATCCTCAAGCAGGCACTGGACTGGAATACTTAGTTGTTATTTTTTTTTTTTATTTTTAAAAAAAACATTCACACTTTTTTTCTCATTCACACTCACACTCACACACACATTCACACAGTCTTTTCGGCAACTTAGGCCATTTAAGACTTTGACGATAACCGTTGTAATTAATATATCTAGTGTGGGTTCAGGCATTTCTATTTAAGTCATCTGGTATCCAAATGGCTTAAATAAAATCGTCGGACTGCCTGGGTCCGAACCCGCGACGTTTGGTATAGGAGGTAGGCACGCTACCTACTACGCCACACCCGGGGGCACTTAGTTGTTAGTAATAATAATTTTCTTTTCATAATTAAGAAAAGGCGAGGGTCCGCCGCAGGCGGGCCCGAGCCAGCTGATGGGGGGTCCAGGGGGCGTAGCCCCCCTGTCTAGACGCCAGCCAGTTTCTCATAATTAAGAAAAGGCGAGGGTCCGCCGCAGGCGGGCCCGAGCCAGCTGGTGGGGTCCAGGGGGGCGTAGCCCCCTGGCTAGACGCGAAGCCCGCCGAAGGCGGGCGGCGCGGCTAGTTTCTATAATAATTTTCGAAAATTTTTTTTTCTCTTTATATAGACAATGAATTTTTTAAGACTTTAAAATTTACGAAAAACATATAACCAAGTATTTATTAATTTAAATAAGCGAAAAATGTAGGTACCGCCGGGAGTTGCACCACGGATCTTGTCGATTTACGCTCAACATGCCCTACTGTTGGACCACAGTACGCACTCGCTTATTTAAATTATGATAGATCGCTGATTTCAGTCTACTAGATCCGTGGTGCAACTCCCGGCGGTACCTACATTTTTCGCTTATTTAAATTAATAAATACTTGGTTATATGTTTTTCATAATTACCTCATGGACCAACACATGATATATATAATTCTTTAAAATTTACGTTTAAAATATTCAATGAAACGAAAAAACATTTTTTATTTTTTTGTTTTGTTTATCTTCAGACGTTTCTGTCTCCTCATCGCCTCCTTCATCAGAATTAATAAGCAGTTATAGTATTAATAAGACATATTATGTATTATTAATATTATTTAAGGTCTTTTTCGACATCGGAGGCCATTTAGTTCCGTCCCAATTTATTTCAATTGATTTGAAGCATATATAATTTAAATAAATTTTTTTATTATCTGTGTTTTATTTAACGTTTAAATCAACACTCAAGAATATTTTTTTTTTTATTTATTCGGCAAAAGGCAGAGCCATCAAAAATAATTAATAAATATTAAACTATATTTTCTGATTAATTTCACCACCTCAATTTGTTGAAATCTGTTGTGGGTGTCATCCTCATTCAATACATTTTACTTTAATTTTAATTCAATCTTTTTTTCTAAAGAAAATTTTCTTTTTACCGCCTTAATTCGACTTTGTAAATTATAAAATATGACTGAATTATAATTTTTTTTTCGGTATCTTAGGACATAGTCTTTTTCCGATACTCAAATATTAGTATTATTACGATATATTCGAGTCCAAGCACACAAATAAATTTATCTGACTGCCTGGGATTCGAACTCATGACCCTTAGTACAAATGGCCAGCTAACCACTACACCAAGGCCCGAGGGCCATTATAATATTTATCAATAAAATGTAGAAACTGATAATCACAGGTTGCCTATTTCCAGGCTTGCACTTGTTTAGGCCAGTTAGAAACTCTCCTAAACAGGAAACTTTCCGATGCTGTAATCATAGATTCTTTCAATCCAAACAAGCAGCAATCTAAAGGGCATTTTAACGTGTTGTTTGACGTGTAAATCAATTGCCCTCGTCTGCGCATTCCCGAGATATTTATTTTAAAGTTTGAATGAAAATGAAGGGATGAAAAATAATTAATGGGAAGGGACGCAATAAAACTCGTTAACTACATTATATATTAGCTGTTAGTATATATAAATATGTTTTGTATTTTATTCTAAATGGCAAACTAAGAATTTACATTTCGGTAGACTAGGGCGATATCGATATAAAAATTTTATTTCACATGATCTTGTAACGACCCCCTCCTCCCATATTGTTCTTCAATTAAAATTAAATACTACACGCGACTTTATTTCATTTGCAGATTTTCCTTTTGATTAGTATTACATTTTATTTTTCAAGATCTCTCTCTCACAATGTTGGTATTAATAATTATATCCATTTTCCTCAATTACTTTATTTTTTAAAAAGAAAAAAACCCCGAGGCAAATTCATTTTATAAACAAATCGTAATGAAAATGCGGCCTAAATTTAAATAATAAACTCAGCACGTGTTCTTTTATAAAATGACTTAAAAAAAAAAACAAGACACACATTGAGAGAAAGCCTCATACCATAAATATCGAAGATATTAATTCAGTTAAATCTTGAACATTTCGAAATAAGTGTGCGTTGAAAAATTATTTGTCTATTGTATTTTCGACTGTTGGGCCATCTGTTTTAAATGTTTAAGAGCTCTTAAAAGATTGATCATGATTTAATCTAAAGGCTAATAATAAATAAAACATATTGACCTTCAAAGTTTAATGACTGGATATTTAAGAGCGAGCTTTATTCATTTTTATACTCTGAACAATACGTCAAAAGTGAGCTTGGACAGCCAAATAAATTAAGGCTCCTCTCCTCTCATTTTCACTCCTTGTAAATACCTGAGTGTTCTATTAATAGTTAATAGATCACTTTCTATTATAGATAAAACTAGAATCATTATTCTATATTATATCTTAGGGAATTTTTAAGCTTTCTAAAAATTTTGGTTGCAATTTTTTTTTTTTTAAACACACTTTTTTCCCATTCACACTCACATTCACACACACATACACTCAGTCTTTTCGGCAACTTTCGGCTATTTAAGACTTTTTAAGATACCCGTTATTTGTAAATATATCTATTGGGGGTCCAAGCATTCTTATTTAAGCCATTTGGTATAGTTTTAAAAATATCTTATTCAAAATTTTGAATTTTTTTTTAAAGATTTAAAACATCCAAGTAAAAATGATTAAAAATGATCGAGGGATACACACGCCCGCAGCAGGTCTGCATAGTGAACCTTGAGGTACACACAGGGATATACACGTCCAGACCAGGGACACACATTTTTCTTCTGGTGACCAGAACTATCTGTGTCCCTGGTGCGGATGTGTGTATCCCTGTATGTCCCTGGTGTGGACGTGTGTATCCCTGTGTGTACCTCAAGATTCACTATGCAAACCGGCTGCGGGCGTGTGTATCCCTAGATTATATTTAATCATTCTTACTCGGGGAGAAAAAAAAAATCAAAATCAAATTTGAAATTAGTGCATTCTTTTCTGTTGACACGGTTTTTAAAAAAGTAGAAAAATTTGTGATTTTTTCTATTACAAAGAGAAAATCTTCAAAAAATAATTACCATTGTTTTAAAAATTTTTCTTTGATATAGGAAAAAAAATTCTCTGGTGTTATCTCCGCCATAAAAGAGGTTTGAATTAAAAAAGTGCCTTAAAATTCCTAATTTATATTTGATTTTGTTAATAATGTGGGACAAATATTGTATTTTAGTTGTTGAAGAAGAAAAACAAGAAGAAATGCAGCCAATGTACTTTCTTTTTTGAGATCAGCCCACGACCTAAGTTTCGGTCCTAGGTTTGAACCATCATCAGAGCTACACAGAAACAGCTCTGATGATGTTTGGACCCCTAGAATCGAAACGTTGGCCGTGGACTGATTCTGTGCCTTTTTGTCACAGCCCAGCTCTGATGATGGTCCAAAACTAGGACCGAAACGTTGGCCGTGAGCCTATCTCAATGAATAAACTACATTGGCTTCATTTCTTCTTGTTTTTATTTCTTCAATACTTTAAAGTTAGAAAAATCTTTTAGTTAAAATTCACTCAAAGAATAATCAATAAGTGATTGAAAATTTTTTTTTGAAACTAGTAACAATCGCTTTAATTTATAGAATAAAATTTATGATTTAATATAATGTTCTACAAAAAAATAATGATTGGAAAACAAACTTTTTTTTTACATTTTCGTAAATGAAATTTGATCACTGATGGCTCCGTTTAATCACATCTCACCTCAATAATTAAATTAAAATTTTATTTATAAAACAAACAGATTTCATTCAAAGTTCTTAGAAAGCTCTTTTCATTTTGTCTAAATTTGGTAAGAATATATTATCAAATATTTATTTAACAATAAACAAACGAAATTTAAGATTGATTGATTAACCTTTTTTAACACCTTAATTAAAACACACTTTGAAATTTTTTTTTTTTTTTTTTTTTTTTTCAAAGTAAATAAAGCGGTCAAGATGAATAAGAAGAAGTGAATATGTCAATTGGGACGGCGGTGTTTTTTATTTTTATTTTTTTGAATACGTCAGCTACCGGGTTCAAAGGATCTCGCCCTAAGGGCCTTTTTCGCCGTGCTCAGCACATACACATCTTCATATTACATTCATCCATTTGGGGGGCCGGACATACTTTAGCCCCTCTTCACTCTCCGTTCCCCATCCCAATTGAACTTCAAAGAGGGGCTCTAAGATGAGAGGTTCACCTTGGCAACGGGGGGCCACCATCAAAAAAACCAGTTCGTCGCACTGTATATATGTATATCTATATATCCGACTAACACTAAGAGATGGACCGAAGCACACACACGCACATGCATTAACGCCAAATGAGCATTGCGTAATTGGAAGCGTGCTTGAACATCTTATCTCTGATACACGCGACTTACATTCTCTGCTGTTGTCTCCTCCCTGGAATCTATCAAAGTATTTTTTTTTAAACCAAATCTGTTAAGTGATCTCATTTTTTTTATAAGTGTGTAATCCAAAAATAATATCAATATTTGGATTATATATAAATTTATTAAAGAGTTGTTTAATAATTCAACAAATATTTTAGCAAATAAAGGTTTTTGAAAAGCAAGGAGTTAATCCAGAAGAATAGCAGTCAGTAAATTTTCTTTATTAAATTTAGACTGGTAACCGTAGGCACTAGTTAAAATTATAAAAACACTTGGTAATTGTTTCAAATTAAATTTATTTATTTATTTTTAAACCCTTTTCGGCCGCAGAGGCCATTTAGGGGTGATTTATTTATTCAATTGAAAATACATAGTATCGATGGCTACACGCTGATTGCTCGGGGTTACCAATCCCGAGCTTTCGCCGTGCTTGGTATCACTTAACCTCAACGATTGTGGTGACTGTTGCTCTTCTCCGTTGCCAGGCCCCCCCCCCGGCATTAAATGTATTTATATATATACTTAATACGTATTTCGTCACTTATGTGTCATCTTCAGAAGTGATTACATGCTGAACAAATTTTTTAGGAAATTTAAATTATACACTAAATTATGTGGTGTATCGAAATGCGTATAAAGTTAATAAAACAATTTTGAAACACATAACCTAGTGTTTCAATCTTGTTTCAACTAGGGCCTATGCTCGCCAATGTTATTTTAATAATTTCTTTAATTCTTAAACCAACGACGACGTTTCGGTTCAAGTTGGAACCACCATCGAAGTTTTGATAATTTCTTATTTGAAAAACATTCAAAATTCAGTATGAAATAAAAGTTTCACTTTAAAAACTTTTCTACAAATAATTGAATAATAATATAACTTTTAGTGTACAGAAGTTTACAGCAAACTAAAGTGAAATTTCTATTAAAAATTACTGGCTTCTTTTTTTTTCTAATTTATTTCCGGTTTGCTCTTCAAGAAATAAAATTTAAATCAATAATAGGTTTTTCATTTAACATTGACCATTTCAAAGGTAGGCTTAGGAGAGGAGGATTCAAAAGGGAAAGGGGGAAATGGGAGGGCGAAGAAAAGAGGAAATTGAATGAAAAGCAATTTATTTTATTAATTTGTTAGTAATTAGAGGGACCAAAACTTCAATTTGTAGGGGATGTAAAAAAAATAAATAACTTTCTTTAAAAAAAAAAATGGTGTTGATATGGAATCCACTCAAGGGATCACTTCTAGTGAATACGTGGCAACCACGAATTACCCGAGCCAAGTCTGACATTTCTTCCTTTATAAATTAAATATACAAATTAAACACTTGATTATTTGTTTCAAAGATTTTATTAATTAAAAAATTAACACTTGATACTTATTTCGACAATTCCTTGTCATCATCATAAGTGATTTCATTCTAATACATGAAAGTAGATACTTTCTATCTATTGTCGAAATACGTATCAAGTGTTAATTTTTTAATTAATAAAACTTTTGAAACAAATAACCTAGTGTTTAATTTGTATATTTAATTTTAATTTACAAAATGTTTCAACGAGAACCAACAGTCGAAAGTTTAAATCTTATTTCTTCGTTTCCTTTATGTAATAAGCCTTTTTTCCCATTTCTCATATCAAGCATCAGGCCGTGAGACGGGTCGGCTTGCTTTTCTCTCTGTCTTTTATTTCTTTAAAAATTAATTTTGACGACCCACATAGGGATAAGGCCAAGATAAATTAATTTTTTCTAATAATAGAGTTTTGAATTACAGGGGGGAATGTCCATTTTAAGGCAACTCAATACCGTAAATGGTTGCCTACGCGCAGGGCTCCAGGAAGACCTCTGGGTGGGACTTAATATTGTCTCTCACTGTACATAATATCATTTTTTTTTTTAAGTTCTAAATCTATTTCAATTTAATAAAAATTTAAAAAGGCTTTTATCTCTAATTATTATATTGAATAACATTTGCTCTGCCAATGTGCTTTCATCTTATTTTGTTTTTTAATACTTAAGAATTTGTATTTTTATTGCTTTTTAATTCTTTCCACGTCATTGGCCATTAATGAATATAATCTATATATTGTATCTATTAAGAGCTCAACTAGAAAAGACTACTAACCTCAGTCAAGGTCGTCGTGCCTCTCTGAGATTATAACAAAATAATATTAATACTATTAATAATAATAGAATACCTCTCTTTATTAACATACCGAGGTTTATTTTCGAAACTAAATATTCAAATAAATATTATTCTAAAGGAAAATCTATTGTAATGCAGAACGAAATGCCAGAAAAATGAAGTTGACAAGCAATGAATGTCAAATGAAATTCGGGGGTGAGAGCTAAAAGCATTTTCTGAATGTCTAAATACAGAGATAATTTTTTTTAAGGTCTTTTTCGGCATCTAAGGCCATTTAGACCCCCATCCCTATTTATTTAAATGATTTGTAGTCAATTCAATTGAAATAAATTTTTTTCGCTTGGGACGGGAATCGAACCTGGGACCCCGGCACGAGAAGCTATTGTCTTCTCTCTCAGCCTCTGATCACGATAGTTTATTTAATCAGCTACAAACATATCAGGTGCATAGTGAGGGACAATATTAAGTCCCACCCATACGTTTTCTATTTGAGATTATTTCATTGTTTTTATAAAAGAAAATGAAAATCTTTATTGGAAATTTTCTAGGTTTGGACCATGAAAGTTTCCATTAAAAAATATATAATATTTTTTTTTTTAAACAATGAAATAATCATCAGTAGAAAAAGCATGAGTGGGACTTAATATTGTCCCTCACTGTACATAAATTCATTTTACTTGCTGGAAGATAGGCAACCAAACCAACAACTAATTAATTATTTGACTCCAAAACTCCTTGAGTATGTCGTGTCCACTCTTGAGCAATTTCATGATACATTTTAATCCAGCATTCTCACATACATATTTAGGTATAATTTAAATTATAGAGCAGGCATTTGTATTTCTGGTGGTCTTTCGCTTAAGGCGACCTTTCGGCTTTCTCTTTATCTTCAAAGCTCCTCTCTCTATCTCTCTCTTTTGATTAAGAAGATAGAAAATGTATAATGGCTTTTTTATGTAATAAAACATCAATTACAATAAAACAAAGGGTTAACTTTTTATAAACAACAAATTTCTAATCATAAAGTGTTAAAATTCAATATTAATATAGCTACTAATTGGAGAAAGAATCT